>MU389376.1:213226-293692 GCA_022578775.1 Xylaria venustula | reverse complement strand
AAACTTATTAAACCCCAGTCCTTTTTTCCGTTTTTTGACGTTGTTTTGTTTTTTGCATGGTTTTCCCTCTCCTTGGTTTGTTAAAATTGCATTCCCCTAACACCCCCCCCCCCCCCCCCCCCCCTACGGCCCCCCTACCAACCCCCCTACGGCCCCCCTACCAACCCCCCCCCGCCCGCCCGCCAGCAGCTCACCACAGCCCACCTGGCCTGGGTTGTCTGGGTTGTCTGGCACCTGGTTGATCACGTCTCGGTCGAAGGCACGGGGCATCTTACAGCTTGTGCGATCTCCGTGGTGGGGAACTGTCACCCTCTACCAGCGGCGTCACTCTCCATCCCACATTCGCTCGTCTTCCCTTGCAACAACGCTGGTCGTGTCTTCACCATCGGCACGCAGCTCCATACCTTGTCTTGACCGACCACGATTTGCGCCTGGTAGCCGACCCGCCCGTCGCCGCGAGCGCTAAACAAGCAGCAGTGCCGCTCGCCGTCATACGAGACATTTTATTTATTACTTTGCATGTTACTTTGCATGTTAGAGACACAAACTATTTAACACCTTGTTTGAGATATCCCGGTCGTCTTTTTTCTGGTCACTCCATCCTTTTCCCAGTAGCCCAGCCTTGCGCTTACGCTCTTGTTTGTTTTAAACTTCTTTGATTCTACTACAGCCGGCCATTTCAACATCTATCGCGAAACCCTTTTCACTATACACCGAGCACTGACTACTGACACTGTTGGGCGACACCATGGCGGGACTGTTTCGCAAGGTATATGACTGGCTGCTGAGGACCTTCTGGTGAGTCCGTCGGTGTTCCTCAAACAGCACATCATTGCACACAGACCTTTGCTTCTCCGTGGCCGTGGTCGCAGTCGCACGCGTTGTTTGCGCAAACGAGCCGTAAGCTGATAACCATCGGTAGGGCGAGTGAGATGGATGTGACGATGATCGGGTTGGAAAACGCTGGAAAGACGTCTTTGCTTCGGGTGTTGTCTGTATGTATCTGCATGCTCCGATGCTACCCCTCTAGGGCACCGCTGACTAGGCTCACAGGGAGGAGAGTTCACGATCGAGTAAGCGACTTACCCTTTCCGACGACACGTATATCCCACACACTTCCCCCAGAACGCTGCACAGATCATATTCTTGTTTCCCGTCGACTGATCCAAGTAGTTCCATTCCTACCGTTGGCTTCAACATGAAACGGGTACAGCGTGGCCATGTGACGATCAAGTGCTGGGATTTAGGAGGTCAACCTCGATTTAGACCGATGTGGGAACGGTATTGTCGCGGAGTGAGTGCGATAGTTTTCATCGTTGACATAGCGGACGACGTCAAGTTGCCTGTGGCCAAAGATGAGCTTCATTCCCTTATGTCACAGAAGACCCTAGAAGGCATTCCCTTGCTCGTCCTTGGTAACAAGTCGGATCTGCCCAACAAGATCTCGGTAGACGAACTGATCGACTCTTTGGATCTCAAGACCATAGCGCACCGAGAGGTCTCCTGCTATGGGATAAGTGCGAAGGAAGAAACCAATCTAGAGGCGGTGGTGCAGTGGCTTATGAAATGGGCAAACAGATAAGCCATTTGCACCAACCTGACGGCGTCCCTTAATTAAATGAGGGTGTGGTCACTGCTCCTCTGTGTCATCTCCCCTTTCCAACACCTTGCAATACTTGATGCTCTTTCAACGAAGCTCATGATATCCTTGAACCCTAAGACGGTCTCGTTTTCCGGCCGATGACACCTAATATTTAGGTCCTCTCTCGCGAGTGTGCAATGAAACTTCGAGTATTGCCGTGCTGCCTGTATATGTCCAACCTCCCCGGCCTCGTGTCATTGGTACTTCACCAGACGTCGAATTCTCGGTGCGATTTTACTGCATGGAGGGCAGATGGCCACGACAATTGTCCAAAGTAAAGTGCTAGGGGCAAGCGGGTTGTGATTCCCAAGAACGGTGTCGACCCCAGAAGGAGCGATAGCAATCGGGTACAACTTGGAGAATCCGCATGTTGCAGGTCATGCAACGAGGCTCTCTGTATTTAGGCGAATGTTTTATGAGATAAATAATGATTCATGACGCAACTTCGTCTTTGTCGTGTATTGAAAAGCGGTTCGAAAGGACTCATTCCGCATGGTTGCACAGAAAAAGAGATCAGCATGGAGTAGACGTGAAGAAAGTGTACAGAGACAGTTCGTAGAAGACTGTCACTTGACAGAGAGAACGAGTGCAAGAAAAGGATATGAATAGGAGAGGCCAGTCCCTGAATCGGGAAAGGCAAGGAAAAAGGAGAAAAAGCTGAGCTGGTAGCAGATGGAATGGAAGGGGCAGATCAGGATGCTTTTGAAAGAACTACACGCGCGCGCCGCCTCATACACACACACACGCACACACGCACCACACCACACCTCTCAGCATGCGGTGATGCGTTGGCAAAGTCTTTTAACCTAAGCGTAGTCGCGACAAGGGCGGCAGTGATTGGCTCTGGGGGTGCGGTGCCAGGGGGGGCGCAACGTGGACTCGCTTCAAGGCAATAATCGTGTGCTGGCAAACCCAAGGAAAAAGTGGGCGGGGAGTGTATTGGAGCGCCCGTCTTGCCTTGGGGGGTTCTCTTATTGTCGAGTTGCAGTGCGCAAAAGAAAGAGGAGGAACAACAACAACACACGCAAGCGCCGCGCGCAGGTCGAATGAAGGTCGTGCGAGAAGAGTCAAAAATAGATAATTTTGTACGAGACAGGCTTGATAGAGAAAAAGGAAGGGCGGAGGGAGAGGGAGGGAGGGAGGAAAGGAAAGGAAAGGAAAGGAGAAGAGGTGAGGCGAGGCGAATTGTGACTTGAAATGTCAAGCGATGCCATGTCATGAATCCCGAGAAGCAAGCAGCAGACAGCACCAAGTGCCTTCAAGTTTCAGAAGATCGGGAAATAATGAAACGACATGTCGACTACGAGTCGTGGGTAATACAGTAGGTACTGGGTAGGGTCTTGATGGATATTAGATGGATTGGACAGATGGAGATTGATTAGGGGCGGTAATAGGCAGGTGGGCGTCACGTCAGGGCAACGCTTCCTCGCGGGTTCCGGAGAATTTTGACGTGGCAGCAGTTCATTAGACGGGCTCGACGGGTTCTGGACGGGCTCTAGTAGGCTTTTTTTTGCGGGTCCCCAGGGACTTCGACAGAACGGGGTTTCTGAACGGGCCCTTAGGCGAATCGTATTTCGCCTTCCACTTCCTCGAGACAGTCCATGACTTCTTCTACCTACCGTATTGCATTCCCCATTTACAGAATAAGAGCATTTCCAAGTTCAGGATCAGCCTAGTAAATAAGCCATAGTTTATACTCTACCTCAAAGAGTGGAATGCGCTGGTAATCTTAGTATTATGTATCATATGTGAGGTTCTCTAGACGTCCACTGCCGCAATAAAATTGTGGACGTGCCAAAGGACACCGATTTATGGCATACAACGAGAAAGGATAATATTCACTGGCAGTCTACAAGCGCAAATACCTACAAGTCTCGAAACAACCCAAGACTCACGGTGGTACTCATTGATCATAGGTAGTCCATCCAAAGTATGCCTCCCCTGAGAATCAACACCCTGCATTGCTGAAAGCCCAGGTGGAAATCCCGTGGCCGTGTACTGAGTTCTGCGACGAGCAGGTTGCGCCTGTGACCCGAATAGCCGAATGACAAGCGCCAATGACTGGTGCGTCGTGTAGGATTTGGTTTCAACAACACGTGGTGGCATTGGGTATCGTGCATACCTCATTATAATTGTTATAGGCAGCTTGTCACTTCCTAATTCAATGACAATATATCTATACCAATCTTATAGAGAGTAAATGTAGGGAAATGGGTCCAACACACGAAAATGGAAAGAGAAATAATACCTATGGTTGACAGTGGCAGATGTCCGATTGTATTTCTCTCAGCGGGAACAGTGGAATAAGAAGAAAAAAATATGATCCGCGTTACAGATTTTCGGCAAATTTGAAAATAACATCATCAGATCCAATCTGGCACACATCTCATACATCTAAGAACAATGAGGATGAAACCACACGCCCAGACGTAGTATGTATGTTTGGTGACGGTCTTTGAATATTGCTGCTAATATTCCAAATCCATGCCATATCACCTTACATACAGTAGGTATGTACACATTACGCATTACGTGTATAAAAGTGCCGCAGTAACCCGATGACAATTTCGAAGGTTCGCTCAGCCTTGATAGCGGAGCCGATAGGTATCTTTTGCGAGTTGCTAGTGTACTGTACCCGGCTAGTGCATTTCCATGTACAGTATGTGCGGAGTACATAGAAGGCAACTACTGAGTACACATGTATGTAGGTACTGGGTATTGACACAAATCGATAATCTGCGACATGGTGCTCGAATGTTCGAAGAGGCACTAGATGAATGATGGATGCATCGACAATGGCCGCCATGAACTGCATCCGTCATGTTTTGGAATCATCCCTCTTAGGAACTTTGCAGCTGCCCACTGCGCCCCAGCTTGCCTAACCCTTCAAACCCACTACCAAGTACCTAGACTTACACTACCTACTGTACAGGTAGATAGTATTGAAGTTGGAAAAACATTCTGGCACAGCCACAGCCCATTCCTCTTCAGGTCAAAATCAGCTGCTTAGTCGATGGCTCATTGGTCCACGCCTCCTACAGTTAGGTAGAGCCCCAGCCGGCTTCCGGCTTCTCCATTGCTAGAGACCCTTGCTGCAGTCAGTCCCTTCCTTCCTTGTGTTATCGTCCCAAGTTGTATGATGACGACGAGGTTCCCTTCAGAGACTCGCTTTAAAAGTCAAAGGTCATAAACCACCCACCCCATCCACCTGCACCTCCACTACCTTTTTTTCTATTCCGTCCTCGGTTCAGACAGAAGATTTCACCTTCTCTTCTTCGGAAAAGCACTCACCATTCACCACTCATCTAAAATATCAATACCTTGACGCTCCGTTAGTCGATCGGTAAAGGAAAGCTCTCCGTTACCTCTCTAAGTGGACCCAGTCCCACACGTCACTCTTGCATATTGGGGCGATCGTCATCATACAACAACAACAACAACCACCACCAAAACAACCCTCTTGAGACTTGCAACCCAGACTGTTCTTCTTACTACGCGCTTTCGTCCACCATCAACCGCCTACAGCACGACCTCAACATGGCGCCGCTCCTAGGTCAGCTCAGCGGCTTGCTGCAGAAGCGGTTTACTTGCCCTAATAACGAATACTTCGACGGCGATAGATGCGTACGTGGTAGTACTTGGTTTTGGTACGGGCGCTGGATCTTCGCAGCCATCATCATCGTGCTTTTCTTCCTGGTTTTCTTCCTATGGGCGTAAGTTCTCCCCTCTTGCGATAGCGGGTGCCCTTCTTCCGGATGCATCGACTAACACGAAAGCAGCTGTCTTAATTCCCGCCGTCGCCGCCGCCAAGGAGCAAGGCCCATGTACGGCACCGGATGGATGGCACCTCCTCAGTACACACCCAACAACCCTAACGCCTACAATCCGCCGCCACCTGCATATGGAGTGCCTGGGCAGTCATATCCCATGGACAATCGCTACCAGACCACCGATGGCCATTATGGGCAACAAGCGAGCGGTGTTGAGCCACCCAAGAACGTGTACGGCGGCGATTATGCACCTCCTGCCGGTCCACCGCCACACAAATAGATATCCACTCAACTTATGTTCCGGTGTTGAAGACGATAAGAAATGACTAAATGCACTATGAGACGTTGTCCCAGTTTATAGGAGTGTCGGAGATGGAATTCTATACATGTGTGTCACGTCAGGCGTTATGGAGGTTTGGCCCGCCAAGGGGCTCTTTTGATACTGGCGTTAGTCGGCACACGGATAACAACATTCAGAGGTGGCATATCTTCCAAGGTTGCCAATCCAAACATTGTTCATGATTATAAAATACATAATATTCCCTTACAGCTTTAATCGAGGTTTCAACCTCAAAAAATGCAAGAAAATACGAGAAACCTAGGGCTAATTGCACTCCAATCCCGAGGATACACCAGTAATATTTTTTTTAAGTTATGAGCGATAGCTTGTATAATACTAAAGCCAATTTACATCAGATTGGAAACAAGGTAAGCTGATGACAAAAGCCGATGTGGAATGAATATGGGCAGAGTGCAGCTGACCAAGTCCAACGAGTCCTACCGGACTTCCTCCACCAGCAAGTACCGAATCACCTAACCGACTTAGCAGTTGCTCCAGCTTGTGTATGCGTAACTAGACATTACTATACTTGATTTATTTTCAGCTCAGCTCATGACTTTTGTAGTATATGTTGGTTTTATCTACGGAGTCGCGGAAGACAAGCTGTCAACACGCAGCTTAAAGATACATAGGTAGGCGAGGTAGGCGAGAGGTATATGGTTCAAGGGTAGCTTCGATGCCAATGCTTAGGAGGGGTCCCGCATCTTGGCAGTGCCCTATCTCGAGAGGCCTCCGGCTGGCCTACCTGCTTATTCATTTCCCGGCAATCAATCCCCTCGATTGTAAGCGCCGTACTCCTCGGTACGGCGCCTGTGCTGCGCCTCACAACTCACCTTTAGTATAACGGGGGTCTTTTTTGGAATACCTGGAAGTGGAAATAGGTGAAGTGGAATATGTTGTCTATATGCAACTATAAGCTCTAGTGCTATCATATCTTAAATTTATATGAGTTATAACACCTTACCTAGTACGGCGTTCTATGGATTATATAGATACGCAGCATTATTTATAATGGCCAAGTAGGTGATAGTACAGTCTTTTCAATTTGGTTCTTTGAATATAAGTAATCTCGGAGATATTTTCCCTACATACTTAGTAATTCGAGATACATATACGTAGTGAGGTAATGGCTAGAAAGGACTTGGATTTGCAAGATGGACAAACAGTAAGAGTAACAGTTGGCATAGAACTGACTGGTACGCCGCAAAACGCACGTCTCAGTTCTATTCAATGATATGGGTGTATCTACCTACTTAGTCACCAAAGTAATGAACAATTCCAAGGGCTGGTAAACTTCTCTCACAATTCACTACAAATGCTGCAGACTTAAACAAGTCCATATCCCCTAGGTTCTCCTTCTCCCATTTAATGGCCAACCCCACACTATAAACAGTAGCAGTTATCACACTCGTAATTGTGCAGGTGTCGTGATGAGCAAGTGTCATCGCATTTAATGGCGTTCCCAAGGTTGTGTAATCAAGCTGCCTCGAACTAGTTACATATTCTAGGACATACACTCGATCTAGTGATCTTTTCTTGAAGCGGTTAAATCATAAAAAATATGCTGTAGTACGGTAATACAGTAGACTCTTCAATGGCAAGATGGATGGCCTTAGAGGCGCTGTGATCAGCACTAATAAGCCTTGTCATTAGATATCTGATATGTAACGCGGCTGAAAAGGCATCCAACGACAGGTTTATGAAAATCACTTTGAAACATGCATGAGTTTATAATTCCTGCTGGCCTCCCTGTACTAGAAACCTCATCTGTACTTTTTTCTAATCTTATATGTCTACTCGTGCTTGTGAAAGGGTATGTTTATATCAATGAGCATTATTATGGACGCGAGCTAGGCACTGTCTACCTTGACACAATGATATCCACCAGGGCAACGGATGTCTAATTCTCAATTATTGTATACATCATCTTGCCATATTAATAGCGCTAGCATTGACCGATGTCTTCTGTGAGAAAGCCAATCTTCTCTCTATATTAGGTATATTCGACTTGGCTCAGTCCTGACACATCTTAGTCTTTAAAACTCCTATCCCCCCATGATTCACTTGGCATATGCTATAGGATATGAGACCTAACGAGCCGTCTATCCACGTGAATCGAGACTAACTGAGCTGGAAGACTTATGTGTCCTGCTTTGAAGAGCCTATACAACGTCTCATGTGCTGGCTGTCTCTTATAACAGCTTAAGTCAGTTCATCAAAGATGTGATACAGATATGACCATGTTGCAGACACCATTATTTAGTCTGAGTCTTGTACAAGTGGCAATTTAATTTACAAGAGAGAGATATATATATAAGTTGAAGAGCATTTAATCTCAACGGGAGATGCTTCCTCGCCCTTACCCCTAGCCAGATATCGCAGATATCCTTGCCAACTCTATCCTCAACTCCATATGTCTCAAACCGACAGGCGACTCAACCACATAAAGTATAGACAGATGCACAGCACGAACGAAAAGTCTTTGTTAGATTTGGTACAGTAGCACAACTTAGCAGCCAATAATGCTGTTGTGGATATTCAATAGAAGGCACTCTGGATATCCATTAACCATTTGTTTCCTAACATCTCATTGAACTCGGTTGTTTAAGAAACGTTTAGGTAAAAGTATTCCCCCCTCACAGGTAAGTGATCACTTACTCAAGCCAGCAGCCTACATCAAGGTCTACAATGTACTTAGTTGCCCAAGTGACAACCGCGTATTCAAGACGCGTTCCATCCCATTTCGCGTTCTTGTCTGTTTGCACCCGGTTTGGCACCTGCACTGATCCCAACAGCATTCAATAACAATCGGGTAGTCTAGAGTCTTCTTCCCCGCACAAACAACTTGAATGCTGCTTCTCTCTTGAACACAACCTTATTGTTGACTTCACTCTCCTCCCCCCCTTCACCTTCGTCCCCTCTTCCTTCGGCCTTCAACACGCCGCTTCATTCTTTACACATCATCTTGGAATCACGTCATCCCACCTACCTATATATATCCAATCATCCCATCGTCCTCTAGCCCTTTCATCGCCATGTGTTGCCACACCGTGGCTCGCTACGCTTGCGGCCACCAAGGCGCCTTTGTAAACAGATGCCGATATCCAGGCACGGCCGGCTGTCGCACTGTCCAAGTCCAGCCGTACATATTGTCCTCGCGTTGCAGCTTTGCGTGCGCCGGTGTCTAGGCACCGCCGCCGCCGCCAGGCTGGGACCGTTGGACCGACTCTATCCTACCGGCATGCTTGGAATGTCCGATGGGAGTTGACATGTCACCATCTGCTGCTGATCGCCCTCCACATATGCCCTTGTGGAATCAGACTACGCCTCCTGGCCCTAATCGACCAATGCCCTATGCACTAACACCTCGCCCACTGGTTCTTGAATCGTTTAACCCCGGTGTGACCATGCCTGTCTCTTACAACATGCAGGAATCAGCATATCGGGAGGAAAGAGATCTCTCGACCGTATCAAACAACAATATGAGAGTTGAGAATCCTGTGCAGCAAGAATGGTCGGCATCCCCTGAAAGACCTCAAGCCCCTACAGCTCGCATGTCGCCAGAGCTGGAGAATCTCGACAAACCCAACATTGTTGAACAAGAGGGTGAGTTCATTCAACACCACTGACTTATTTTTCCAGTTAACATTTCCTCACACATATTCATTCTCTATTCCAAGTCCCCGCAGCACAGAGTCTTTTGCTGACCATGCATCTTCTTCGTGACCGAACAGACCAAACTGTTGATCAAGGCACAGAGGACGACGAAGAGATCGACAGTAACAGCGACAGTGACAGTAACAGTGAGATTGTGTACTATGATTCAGAGACCCAGAGCGAATGCTCTTCAGAGAGCAACGGCACGCTCGGTCAGGAATTGGACAATGACACCATGCATGCTGACGGCAGTGATGGTGTTATCGATCTTCAGCCTACTACTGAGGGTCGCAACAGCTTTGACGAAACGACTGCCTCTGGTGGCGTTGATGTTGAGAATAGCTTACACGTCAGCGGCAGCGGCAAGTTTCACCTTGGTCCGCAGTGGCAAACTCCTGGAGCCAACGCTGCAAGAACGGATGCCGGTCCTGAGTTCGGTGCCGCCTCCATCTGGGTTGAACGTGGTCCAGGCCATGAGTCGGGCACCGAAGAACTCCACGACAGACAGAGCCCCTCATGTGGTGATAGAAAGACCAACATGGCGAACCTATCTGAATCCAGTGTTAACACCGGCTCTCAGGGACTCATGACAGATTCCATGCTTTCTGCCTATCTGCAAGACCTAGATAGAGTCCACGGCACAGTTAGCCAAGGTTCCCGCAGCTACCGAGGTTGTCGAGAGACTCCCACGTCCTCATCTACTTTGAGCTACAACAACACTCCCCCTGTCTTTACCTACAGGAACGACTTCAACAACACTGTCTATGCTAGAGAGACAGAGGCCAATGGCGACAACAGCCGTGACAACGACAACCATGTATCCTGCCAGGATCCCACTCCCGTCGATCTTTGTATGTCTGGTGCCCAGCGTTAAGGTCTGGTCTCCCTCGCAATGGTTCACCAATGACCAGGAAAGCGAAACAGAAAGGAGAAATGAATTCCTTCCATAGTATAGAGGGGTTCGGAAGGGTGGAAAGGGAGCATGACAGAAGATATGTGGAAAAAACTGAACATAGGGCTCAAATGGATGGGATCCAACAAGTTGTGCATAAAAATGGCCAAAGGACATAGTGAGATGTTATCAGGTAACAATCTCATGTAACCGACACATCAAAGCAAGTTGAGGATCATTGCTTCCTGTATGAAAACACAGTTCCAGGGCCTATATAAGTTTTCAATGGAAAACACGCATCATAATAATTTTGCATTCGATTTTGTGTGCAGATGTGATAAGAACACAGCCAAGATGATGAGAAAGTAAATCAGAAAAGTTCAACGGACTGTGGAACGCAGGAACATCTTGTTTGAAGGTATCAAGTATGCAATACGACAATACATCGGCCCGCTCCAGCAGTGCTCTCCTCATCTCTGTCATTATACAACGCTTTGCCCAACTCCTATGAACGCCGAGCTCTTCAAAGTAGAGAGCCCAATATCCTAGTGCATACCTACAGGTAAAGACGTAGAGCTCTATTTGTTGTAGATGCAAAATGGGTGATATAATAAAAAGAAAGAGCTTCAATCATTACAGTCTATCCCAGCCTTGTTGCGGTTGGATATCTTGTGCTGGCTTATAGTTTCGGTAGCCTGGGTATGCAGTACCCCCGTTTGCACTTTGAACGGGAGCTGGACTTGCTCGGCCCTCTGTGCGGCTGTATCCGGAGCTGAATTCAAATCCGCCGTTGTTTCGAATAGGTGATGTGGGTGACGAGGGCTGCGCGTATCGTTCTTGCGCTGTGTGTCCAAAACCGTTATAAGAGTTGTCCGAATAATCCTGGTGTGAGGGCGCCGGATATTGATTAGTATATCCATCCTGCGTGTTAGAGCGTTGAGGGAACCCGTAATCTGCCTGCTGCGGTGCAGGAGATGACCGGGCACTGGCATAACCATAGCCCGCCTGTGCTCCAGGCACGCCCATCCGTGGATTTCCGTATCCATAGCCAACTTGAGGTGCTGGTGATCTTCGGTCATTGCCGTAAACATCGTTAGCTGCCATTCCTCGGTAATTGCCCTGATTAAACGAGGTGGGCGTGCCGCTGCGTCCATATTGGTCATTGTAGGGCCTGGGACTTCGTGATTGGGAATATTGAGAGTATCCCTGATTCAGATTATTACGATCATACCCCGTATCATAATCTTGATGCGGCGTTCGTCGGCCCATTGGACCAGCCGCTATCCCCATTGCCGTATTATCCATACCACTTGATGGGTACTGCTGCTCGTATCCGTTATTGCCGTATTCATTGTATCCTTGTTGGTTCGTTCCGTAGGCGCCGGCCTCGTTGCGCCCGGCTGTCATGTATGCATTTGGGCCAACTGCGCCCGCAGGCGGACCATAAGGCGACACTGCGCGCGGAGAGTTTGTCTGTGGCATACCGGCCACATTCATTTGCGAGGAATTCTGGGGTACGTCAGGCTTCTTTAACGTTTCCATCTCAACAGACTCCTCTTCAATTAACACCTTTTTAGAGCTAGCGTCCTCCCAACTAGGCATTGCAGGCAGCGCGTCTGCATCCTTCTTATTCCCAGTATCGAATTCTGCATATTGTGGGACGCTCGGCTTCGCCGGTTCAAAGCCAGAATGCATGGGAGCAGGGGAACGATAAGCTTGATCGTGGTTTGGCGGAACAAATGGTTCGTCCAGGTATTTACTACGCTTGCCTCGAGGAGGGTCGCATAAACCACAGCATTCACCGCAGCACTTCAAACAATAGCAACAGGAGCAGCAGCATGATAGGCCACAGCAGCAGCATCGGACGATGCACCAGACGACAGACAGAACAATAAGGCCAGCAATGATTAGAAGTGCAATGACGGGCCATCTGTCCGGGATCAGTTTTTGCCCAAAAAGAACAGCCGATGCTCGGATAAGCCTAACTTACTTGCAAAAGGCAGCTTGAAAACAATTGTCCCAACTTGAGAAGGCAGTCGCAGCATCAGAAATATCACTCGAAATGCCGTCGACGGACTGGCGCGGACCCAGAGCAGCGACAGCACTTCGAGAGAGTAGATTCACAAACGCATCCTTCCAGCTGCCATTTTGGAGGCTGCTCTCCATCGCAGTCCCGACCTGTCCGATATGTGGCATTTCCCCCGACTTTCCGCCTCAATTCCGGCACGCCCGCAGCTCTTTCTCAATATTGCCAAGGAGGCTTAAAACTCGAGGTCCTGAAATGACCGATTCATCGGTGTCGTGTATTGCAGCTTTCAAAGTCGGTAGCGAATGTCTGATCGTCTTTGAGCTGCCAAAGATCTTCCCGTCCCGCGGTAAACACAGTCAAACCAATAAATGCGCAAATTTCACACCCAAGCCTAATTAGGGGGGCCAATGTTTGCGAAAAGACGGTGGGCGGCGCTCTAGAGAATGTTGGTTGTCGCTTAAGTCTGGTCGCGAAAGGTAAAAAGGACTGGCTAGAAGTACGTCGATATATGGCTTCAAAGAACAGAGTCGAGCAATTGGTCTAAAAAAAGCGATTGTGACAACGGCCAAAGACTGACAAAAGCAATCATTGGTAGGAAAGCGATACTAAAGAAGGCAGAAAAGAGTATCGGCTGCAAATATTCATCCTAGCATAACTTCAAAAAAGAATGACTACTCGCCAGAGCGGAAAGTTGATACTGGGTTTCCAAGTCGCTCTCGTGGACTCAAAGAGCGTAGAAACAGAAAAGAGGAAATGAAGAGCGACAATTCCGCCCCAGTGTCGATTGATTGCGATGGTACGTCGCATGGTTGGAGAGCGGATGGCGCTAGCGGGTACCTTACTTAAGTGCTGCGGGTAAGCGTTACTGAACCATTCCCCTGAATACTGCCCCCGCCATCTAACCTATCTGGTAACTGTGGATACGCCAGTTTTGCATCTTGCCGCTGTCCTAAAAGCACATGGCCCTGACAGGTGCTGGGCTGCGGGTGGCCTACGCTAGCCCCCTTCAATTGCGATGAAACGAACCATAGCCACAACGCCTCTAAACATCACCACCATTCATTTCTACTCACTAGAAACTTCAACGCTCACGCAGCCTCTCAGTACAAAACCAAAGGCATACATTATAATTATAGGGAGACGACTTTCCAACAGAGAATTATAGTGTGGACTACCAGAATTGCGATGTCAGTTCTACTCGAAGCATACTTACCCATCCATGTCTTTCTAAAGTTTCCCGATCATTTACACCCGACTAGGCATTGTAACGTGAGGCTAATGGGATGGCACTCCAAACTGGAACTGACTCTTACTTTTTTTACTTGGCCTTGTGTCACTTAGCTTGGCGTACCTTATGCCCTTGAAGTTCTCTTTTCGGGACCTCTACTATTGCGCCCTGTCTTACTCCCTTGCCTACTTCGGCATGCTTACTTAACTCTTTGAACATAGCAACTTGACTCATTTTACGTATATTTAATCCATAGCGCTGGATCATGCCCGGCCCCCACTGCTCTGTTTGCATAGCCTGACTTGGTCCAGCCATTAGAAGCATGACAGCAGTCGAGGGATCTGTAAGTCAAATCACCCACCTCCCGCAGAGCATGAAGAGCGCCCCTACAGCACGCGAGCTAGACACTCTTACAACATCGATATTAGTAAAATGAGTGTTTATTCATCACATCTTTCCCATCAATCTTAAAGGATCAACCGACAACAGGAACGTCTCTTATTCTGCAACCACCGGTTTTGCCGGTAATGAGTACAACATATCATTGTGCTGCTGATCGCCCCCCTGACGCCGTTCCTCAAGGCGAATTCGCCACTACTTAATCATAGTCCTCTCTCGAATTGCGTATTATTTGATCATACTACAGCGCTTGCCAATTCACACGTCCTTCACAGTGGCAGTGAATTTCTTGCTTCCCCAGCTCTTCCATATATACTGTTGGAACTGTACTGCTCCGAGTTGGTAGATACACTTGTATCTAACCTTGTGGGAGACTTTTCCTTTGATAGTCGTGTGACGTCAAATAAACGGTTGATAATCTCATAAGAGTTGTTTTCCATTCCCTCACCGAGCATATGTTATTACATCTCGCGCTCCAGAGCACCATGGTTCTCGGAATTTGCGCAGCTAGGAGATAGTGGCTCGTTTCAAAGTTTAAGACTACTTTGTCTATGGCTTGATCCAAGATCAAGTATCCGCCCTAGAGCGTAGGCGTAGCTTGCCCGCCCAGTCTTTGGCTTTATGCAGGACGCTGTGGATGTCGTTTTACGCCGCCGCTGACGAAGGAGCGTATCAGACGACGACTAAATGTTTGATGTCAGTAAAATAGTCGCCTTTGTGAATGCCCCGGAAAATGGTGGATTGTATATCATGACAAAATCCGAGCTTGAAAGAGGACTAGGTAAGAGGGAAGAGAAACGGCGTTCGATAAAAGACGTTCAGGGGTGTTTATATCCGTCATCAGGAATAGATAACTACCGTTAATCTGTACTATTCTACGTATTGTAGATACTATCATGACGAAATCTGTCTTGCAGATTTAGTATCATGATTTTACGCGTAAAAGATACCATATGATCTCGCCCGTAATCCGCAAGGGAATTCGATTCTGCTCAGGCTCATGAACCAACACGCAAGTGAAACCAGGCGCCAGCCCGAGGCGTGGACAAGAAACAACGGGAATGGGAATAGGAATAGTAGGGCCGAGGGGCCTGTCGAAATCCGTCGCCGTAGGGAGAGCAATAACTCCGATCTACCCCCTTGTTCCAGCTCCCGTCCTCGAGGTAGTAACACTGACAGTGCTTTCCTGCCGTGGGCACGGGCAGAGAATTCGACATGCAAACCAGCGACGCCATGCTGCTTCTTGGCTTCGAGCACAGGGTTTGTCTTGAGGTGCCTCGGCCGCGTGAGTAATAGTGGCAGCGGTATATCCGCCGTGAAGTACTACAAGGCAGTTCAAAGAGACGAAAGCCGCAGTAGCGAAGGGAGTATCATACATATCGGCGCTAACGGTCCAGTTGACATGTCATGCAGCAGGGTATATGTCTGGACCGGAATTGCGAAACCTTATCTACTACTTCTTTATAGTCGTCGGCATAATGGATGATTGTTTGGTGAGGTATTTCTACTCGTCCTCGCAATTTTACTCTTCTCTCGGATGTGCGCCTAATATAAGTAAGGAGATGGAAAGAGAGACAGTTACGGCTTAAAAAGAGGTTTGATTCTTTGCCAGGGTAGATCCCCTTGCATTATCAGGAAACACGTCACTGTTAGGTTGTTCAAGGGGCCGGAATGGCATAAAGAGCGAGGACAAGTTAAGGGTCGTAGATTGAAAATATCCAGTGTAGCGTCGTCTCGTTACCTCGCTCGTGTTCAACGCTGAATCCCTGATTCCATATTCGACTTCAAATTTGCTCGTACAATTTATACGTCCAAAGCAAAGTTATTACAGGTCCCTAATACAACGCTATTATGGCATAAAGGCTTGTACGAAATGCTAAACGCCTGCTTGATGAATGAACACTATAATTGTACTAACTATTCATGAGGAGCTAACTCTCTGGTGAGCAATTTGTCCCTTTCCTCATGGCTCTTACTACTTCCAACAACCGTCTGGCCGTCTAGGTCAGGGTCATATTCTTCGTGACCATTCTTACCCCCCTTTTTTTGTGTATCTTTGAAATTCTCTGACCTGGACATCCGCACGCTGCCGCTGCTCTCATTACTAGTGGATTCATCGTCGCTGTCGTCACCGAACCCATCGTCGAACGGATCACTATCGTCAGCCTCCTCCTGAGGTAACCGTTCATGACCCGTCTCTTTTAATTTGATGAAGCCGTCAATGATGTAGTACTGAAGGGCGTTCATGATGAGAGGGAATAGCATCATGACGAAGAAAATCTGCAGTCGCTCGTTTCCCTCTGTCCACTTGAGTGCCCAGTCCCCAACGCGTGATATCCATGGTAGTATCAAGAATATCAGCAATACACATATCTTCATGCCGAATAAACCGCAGAAATAGATGACGGACTGCTTCAACCACCACCAAGCGCTTGGTGGGTTGCCATAGTTGCCAGACTGTATCGATTCGCGTGGTTTGCCCAGGGGTGTGTAGGCGACAATGCCAGTTATCACACGGAGAAGAACTATCAAAATGGGAATACCGATGGTAGTCTATACACATGGTGAGCCTAAATTAGCTTCCATGATGTCATACTCAAAAAGACGGATGGGTTATAGACCTACATCGATAGCCAGGTTCAACAGGTAGAAAGAGCAGGGGTTGGGAACGTAAGGAATATCTGTCCTTCGTAACAGTCGCGCGGCCGTTGGTTCCAGCGAGATAGAAAACCGGCCGCTGGTAAGCATGGACATGAAGATGTTGGCGATGTGCACCAGGACGGAGCCGAAGACTTGCTTCGACACGTCAAAGAACCATATCTTGAGCGGGCGTTGCGGGCGCTCACGCCACCGCTTGTAGACGAGGGAAAGAAGCGCCAGGCCGCCGAGCGCCAGCTGGACGAGGAGGGCAAAAGGTCCGAGTAGGCTACATTCGCCTTCACCGCCGCTGCTGCCGCCGCCGTCGTCTGCTGCCCCTCCCCCACTACCATCGCCAGCCGCGTCACTTACGGTCGCGACGGATGTCGCTATGGTTGCTATCGCAGACGCGGTAGCTGTCAAAAGAGCAGACATGTCTGAGGCTGGTGACGGCACGAGGCCGGCGCTGCTGGTTGCGGCCGATGACGCCACCGGAGAGACGAGGGCTGTGAAGGGTATAGGCATTTGCCCAGACTCGTGAGACTAGGACAAATGAATTCGGAGGCTGCTTAAGTACACATGAAGCAGAATATGAGAGGTAGAGGCTGAAGCGATGACCGAGGTCAAATGTGAACGGGCGATCGACGCTTCCACGGTTTCGGCGGGTGGTGGATGGGCGTGTGGATTGGGCAATGCGGCTCTAGAACGACGCAGCTGATCCCTTGCCTCGAAATGCGGAGGCTGTATATCCTCAGCCCAGGGAATGCAACTTGATGAAGGGAGACTTCGGATAGGACTAGTCGGATGGATTGCGCATTTCCAGCTCGATAAAATAAAAAAGTTGGTGATTAGTCTAGAAGAGAGTCAAAAGATGAAAGCTGCAAATTAGGAGTCATCGCCTCATACATGTACCTACTGGTCTGGAGGCGCTGGAGGCGCTGAAGGCAACTATATCTCAGCCTAGCGACCCCCCCCCCCCCCCAAGGCTTGCCCAGGCCATTCCATGATTGACTCCACTCATTTACAGCCGAGACAGCCAAGAGATTACTGTAGATACGCTACAGATAGCCATGTAGGCATTTAAAGTGCATATTTACCCCCTTACCTTACCTACCTTAGGGTATGTGCCGTTGCCATTGGCTATTTTTGGATACATGCCTAGTAGGTACCTTTTTCTGGCCTCAAGTCATCAGCCTTAAGGGCTGCATAGTGTCGGCTCACACATGTATCTCTAGTAGGTCCATGATGTAATGCTGCAAAATTCATGGAAAGATGTGGTAGTCTCCGTGGTAATATTCTTACACGACGTCCCAAGTCGCACCATCAAACAATCAAAGTCTCTGTGAACCCAGGTAACATCCTACGTGTCAAGTATAGGCCATATCAATTAGGTATACTTTATCAGTGCTCAGTACAAAAGAGGGCTCTTAATGTATCGCTTTGAGTGGCCTGCAGGCGTCTTATTAAGGTAGGAGGCATTATTTTCATTCTGATAGCAAATTGGCCTCTTTGTCCGCGAAGATAGTTATCGCGGATCTCCTAGTAATGAGCGCGGGGCGCCTTACCGTCCATAATACAAGTAAACTTAGGTACACAATGTTCTCCCTGTAGAGCTATAAAGGCTTACGCAGGGGAGGGCAGCCAGGACGGACTATATATGTCCCTTCAAGATACTGCCCGAAAGAGATTCAGTACCATAATCGTATGATGCAGCTTGCCGACTCAAGAGACACAGATCTTGTTCGGCCTCTGCGGAAGGAATCCACGCACAAACGTCAGTGCGGCTTCACGTGCGTGGCGAGCAACCTCATCTGGCTTGCTCTTCTTTTTGTTCATCACCAGGATCGGTCTCTTCTTGATCGACGACGTTGTTGAACTAGTAGAGCTCGAGGTGGAAGGAGGAGATGACGGGACTGCAGACATTGCACGAGCACGAGTCTGGAGCCTATCCGCAGGCCCGTCTAATCGTCAATCGATACCGTATTGCTTCTTGAGCTGACCTAAACTCTCTTGGCGAGCCTGCACATCGTCTTTTGATTCTTTCATCTTGAGGGTCTTCTCTGGTTGGTGCCATAGCACTACAAGTTGTTTAGCTGGCGTGCAACAAAAAAAAAAAAGAACGGGATTCCCTGAGGAGTAACATACCAACGAGGTATCTGTTTTGGAAGTTGAAGCCGTTTAGCTTCTCGAGGGCGTTCTTCGCGTCCATAGCATTCCAGAAGACGACATAGGCGGTTCCCTTTGTATCGCCAGAAATTCCCTTTCGGATTTGACTTGAAGACGGTTAGCAACTCAAGGCGGCACAGCATATGGCACACACAAGGGACGAGAAGTCGTACCGGATGATGCCCGTCTCGTCAGGGTCGAAGAGCTTGAAGAGGTCGCCGTCTGTGACTTCGTAGCTACAAGAGATATGTCAGTATCAGAGCACGGACGGTTGCAGGGAAGCGCATCTGCTCGGAATCCTGGACAACCACTGACTTGAGGTTCTTGATAAATAAGACTCTGTGGCACGGCATGTTAGCAGGTGTGTCATGGGCGACGATGTGCTGGCAGACGGCCGGCTGGGCGCAACTCACGGCAACTGCTCGGGGGCAAGCTTTCCGGCGCGACTCATATCTTGATGGCTGTAGAAAATGCTAGGTGATAAAAAGGCAGTTCCGGGTAATCGCACGATACTGGCTGTGCTCAAGCGAGAGGGGGTGTGCAGTTGGGATCGGGGTAGAAGCCGATGCACGAGACGTGGTTCGAATGTATGGAAGTTTGGAGAAGTGGTTGATTGATTGAGCCTCGAATGCTAGGGTCGGTAGTAGGTAGGGATCGCTCGCAGTCTCTCCATCCCAATCCCATCACACGGACCGATCGGGGGGGGGCGGGGTATCCACTTCTTTATTCCCCCGGCCACGTGATAAGATACGTAGGCAGATACGGTAGAAGGTACTCTGGCCGGACAGCCCGCAACTGCAAGCGCTTACACAGTAAGTACCTGGCAGCTTCACAACTAGTATGTGTTTGGAGATCCGTTTTCGCTAACGAAAATAGGGACAGGATATTGATTCCATTGTTTCTTGTCGCTGGTTGTTCATATAGTTGACATGGTTATCGTTGCCAATCCACCGTACCTCTCGATGTGAGCTTGAAGCGCTTGACCATAACCCATACGCTCCATTGAGTGTACATTTGTGACCCGATCTGTATAGGAGATATAAAATCAGAAAACCACGTGGTTCTCAACCTTGCCAAGTATGTGCCAAGGCAGATAACCATATGCCTCCTGAGTAAGGCATCGAGGTACATCTGAATTTGTGTAGAACTAGAAAGATTTTGTTGTTGCTTCCATTACCCGAATTCTCATAGAGCAAAAGTATTGAACAATGCGCTGGCACATCCAAGCTAGGTTAGCACCTATGTTTTAATTGCCTCTTTAAGGCGGGTAACCTTCAGGTATTACAGCAGTAGTAGGTGCCTCTCGCCTGCCTGCCAGAATACTGGCACTAACCGGGGCCTGTCCGGGGAGATCGAGCAAGCATACGATTGGCCAATAGCACCTATCCCCAATCAAATAGCCCGCTAGAAACGCTACCGACCCCCTATGTACTGTATGGCATTCTTCTACTTTACCCAGCAGAGAACAACTGCACAGGCTAGAAACCCATGTTTTATATTTATGGCCTCTAAGACAAGCACCCGATTCCTATTGCTTCCACTTCAGGGCTGAAATCCCGAACCCTCAGGTTGTAGCCTTCTCTGATTCTGGTGCGAACCCAACCTCCGTCTACCATTCACCCAAATACCACGGTGCCGGCCCTCTCGCTCGACTTCCCACCCCTGCAGAGCCCGTGGCCGTGACAAGCAAGCATCCACACCTTGCTGCTGAGAAGTCGCCGATAGTTTTACTCTTTTTGTTTCTACCATGCTCGGGCTAGAAGGACGATCTTGCTCAGACTAATGCCATCTGCCACGCAATCGGTGTATTCGATGGTGTCGCCGGCGGCTCGGAAAAGGAGGCGGGATGATGGAGGAGAGGTGCAGAGGCCGTTGTATGATCCCTCCAGAATATCAGGATGCCAAATCACTCCAGTGGGCTGACATGACCTCCCAACCGCCAGTAGCTCTACGATCGAAGCATCCCAGAACCTATTCTCTGCCGCCCACAACAACGAACGCTTTGTCATACCCTCGAATCGAGGCTCTACCTCGCTCTACAGCGTCCCCCGGAAGGCCATCATCCCTCTACCCGTCAGCAAGAAATTCCGCCTTGTCGACGATAGCTCTCGCGAACAGCAACCCAATAACCATTCTCTCCACTACCACCATGACGTTCTGCCCTCTACTGCCTCGCACTCGCAACCATCCCACTTCTCCCACGCCCACCCCGAACTGGGCTCCGCTGCTACTGCTTCCTCCACTACACCCCCCCACGCTCGACATGCACCCACCAGGACCAACTCCTCCGCACTTCTCAGTCCATGTCACATATGTCACCGGAAACCCACCAAGAAATCCGATCTAGACTCCTTCGCCGACTGTATGGGCTGTGGTGAACGGACATGCTTCGTATGCCTACGGGCCTGCCAAGGCTGGCTCCCCGCAATACCAACCCCCTCGGAGGAAGACGTATCAGCGTCCTTCACCATGCGGGATATAGATGACGAGCAGAGTTCGCCTCATCACGCTGCAAAACTCACCGACGCACAAAATCCAGAGCAGAGGCAGAAGAAAGGCGAGGGGGGCTGGAACGGAGAGGGCCACCGTGGCGTCATATGTAGCCGGTGCTGTGTCGAAAAAGGGCCCGAGGGCGACGTCGTCTGTTTAGGTTGCTTGGCTGGGATGAGAGGGGCATAGGATGTCCCCATGAGCGAAGCAAGCTAACGTTCGAAAGGAAACGAATCCTTAATGTTAATGGGTAATGTATAGGGGATAGGAGCCTCTAATATCTTGAGAGGCCACGCAGGCCGATGGGATACACTCAGGGCATTGCATGAGAACTCATGATATACTATGGACATTGTTATTAGGGCACTGCGGGCCGGCGTGGCTCCTACCCCGCCAATTTCCGTACTATGAATGAGATGGGAGGTTTCAGGGAGCGATTGTTGGACGTAACCATCATTTATAGCATGGCTTTGGCGCACGTAATGTTATTTATGGCATGGAGTGCTATGGTTAGGCATATTTTGGGCCTTGTTCAAGCCGAGATACCACGATTATCGCTGCCTCTTGATAATAGTAAATATTACCCGATTACGAGCATGGTGTCTATGAGAGCAGAGGAAGTAGATTGGCGTGGTTTGGTCATAATAAATAAGCCCAGAAAACGAGGACTGAGGACATATTTCACATACTCGTTTGATTTCAGTCATGGTTCCATGACATTTACTTATCCGTGAAGTCATGAAACATAAGAAAAGCGAGATGAACGATCTTCCTCATAATCAAAATCAGTAACGAGTGGCCTGTAACTGTAGAGCGCTATTTGATATGCGATGCTTCTCATTCATTATTTATGTGACTGTGCTACCATGCCGTCTCTAAGAAGAAAGATCCAGCCCAGCTCCGTGATTCGCCCATACTCATACATCCAAACCGGAACCGTCCTGAAAGCGAGCATGCTAGCGTTTTAATTGTACTGCATGTAGGTGGCGGTTGAGTTGAATTTCAGGTTGCCCTTGATGACCTTGTCCACAGCACTCAGGAAGTCCTTCTCAGAAGCCACCTTTCTCCTGGCACGGATGGCAAACATACCCGCTTCGGTACACACACTTCGCAGTTCAGCACCTGTAGCGTTGGGGCAAAGACGGGAGATCAGCTCCCATCGGATATCTCGCTCGACCGACATGCTCTTTGCGTGAATGCGGAGAATGTTTGCCCTTCCCTCCAGGTCGGGAAGGGAGAACTCGATTTTTCTGTCAATACGGCCTGGTCGCATCAAGGCAGGGTCTAGTGTGGATGGCCTATTGGTCGCAAACATAACCTTGATATTTCCTCTCGCGTCGAAACCATCCAGTTGCGTAATCAGTTCCAACATGGTTCTCTGGACTTCGTTGTCTCCACCAGCACCATCATCGAACCGAGCACCACCGACAGCATCGATCTCGTCGAAAAAGATGATGCACGCCTTTTTTGTCCTCGCCATCTCAAAAAGCTCTCGAACCATTCTAGCACCCTCACCAACATACTTCTGGACTAATTCACTGCCGATGACCCGGATAAACGTGGCGTCCGTTCGGTTCGCAACCGCTCGGGCGCACAATGTTTTGCCCGTACCGGGAGGGCCATACAGCAGAGCGCCCTTGGGAGGGTCGATGCCCAGGTTTACGAACCGTTCGGGTGACAGCAGCGGCATCTCGACGACTTCTCGTAGCTTCTCCACCTGCTCCTTGCAACCACCCACGTCACCGTATGTGACATCTGGCTTTTCTTCAACGGTCATCATAGTGACGCTCGCGTCGATCTTGGGTGGTAAGGGAAGCAGGATCTGGTACTTATTGCGGTCGACGCCAACACGCATACCCTCCTCGATATCTGTCGGCGACACACGCTCGCCCAGTTGAACGACGAACTTGGCTATTTGCTTTACGTTGATAACATATTTGCTCTTCGACTCGTCCTTCTCGTCCGCAATAATCTTGGTGCATCGTGCTACCTGCAACGGTTGCTCCTCGGACATTCGTTGCCGGTCGGCGGCGACATCCCACAGATGTGGCGGGGCCAGCCCTGTATCGGATTCCTTGACACCAATCTTCTCATCCACGCTTTGTTGCTTCTCCTTGATCTGCTGCTCTAGCTTCTTGATCGCGGCCCCATAAGGTGCGGCACCGTAAGTCTTGAGGACTTGGATATCTCTGTCGTCGGGTTAGCGACTGACGGGCTGAGAAGCGAAGGAAACCGCAGCAGTGCGTACTCGTCGGAAAGAGGTTGGATCTTCTTCTCTTCTATTTCGTCATCCGCAAAGTTCTTCTTATACTTCTCCCAGCTCGACCCCGTAGCAGAAGGCTGGATATCGGATTAGCTGGACGCCAAGCCAGCGCGAAAGGGAACGGGAGTAAGACGCTGTAGACCTACCATGTTGACTGTTCAGCCACTGAAAACGATCAAGAGAGCTGAGACAGAGTGTAGAAATACGGGTTAACAAGAGATGAGTATGAGAATTAAGACGTTTCGTAGGAACCCCTGAAATGAACGTGCTAAGGCGAGGTCGGAAGGCGGCGGTGATGGTGATGGTGGTTGTGATGAAATGGACAAGGGCGGCGAGTGCTTGGAAGACGTAGATGTGGAATACCAGGTAGGTACGTACCTAAGGTTGCATAAGCTCTCTATTGCCTGGAGCTCCCTAGACGCAGGCTAGTCCGAATATGTGCTAGTCGATTTGCAGCCTCGCAGCTACCCCCCAAAGCCGATTATTTCAGATTAAAAAATGATAATAATTCCATCACAGCCTACAGCGGGGGTTAAGACCCGAGTATTTACCTATATATCTACCTAAAAACATCCCTACCCGCTGCTCAGCCAAAACAACATTAAGACCAGGCCAAGGAGCAACATTCATATCTCGCACCTGGCTCGATACGACCGCACATCTGTTTCAACATGGCCACCGCAGCGGCTCCACCGAGCGGTGCCAACAGCACTGGTGGCGTCTTCAGAGTACGCCGCCCGCACCCTTTCCCAGGCGTGGGAGCAACGGTTGAAGCGCGCAGCTGACATCCTCAAAGGACAAAGAAAAGCCTGTGGCTGTTCGGTCATCCAACATCGTGGCTGCTAGAGGTACGGCCGTCCTCCCTCCCAGCTTTCCCTGGCCCACCGCCGCTAAGTCCAGAGTATAGCTGTTGCCGATGCCATCCGAACGTCGTTGGGCCCCCGAGGCATGGACAAGATGATCCGAAGCGGCAAGGGCGAGACCATCATCACGAACGACGGGCACACCATGTTGAAGAGTATGGCTGTCATGCACCCCACCGCCAAGATGCTGGTCAATCTTTCGTCTGCCCAGGATGTCGAGGCCGGCGATGGAACCACCTCGGTCGTGGTCATATGTGGTGCCTTGCTTGGTGCTGCCGACCGCCTCCTCTCTAAAGGCATCCACCCGTCAGTCATCTCCGAGTCTTTTCAACGAGCCGCTGCCGCCGCCGTCCAAATCCTACACGACATGTCGCAGCCCGTTTCTCTGTCAGACAGCGCCACCCTCCTCCAGGCAGCCAACACTTCGCTGTCATCCAAGATCGTCTCACAATATTCGGGCCTATTGGGCTCCATGGCCGTTAACGCTGTTACAAAGACGATAGATGTCAAGACGGCCGACAATGTCGACCTAAAGAACATAAGAATCATCAAGAAGGTTGGAGGCACAATAGAGGACAGTGAACTGGTAAATGGGCTGGTTCTCACACAGCCAGTAATCAAGGCGGCTAGCGGGCCGGTGAGGATGGAGAAGGCCAAGATAGGCCTGATTCAATTTCAGTTGAGCCCTCCGAAGCCAGATGTGTGTATTGCTGCATTTGCTCACTTGAGACACTAAAACACTATTTACTAACATCGACCAGATGGAAAACACCATTTCAGTCAACGACTACCGTCAAATGGACAAAATTGTTAAGGAAGAGCGACTCTACCTCCTGGATTTGGTCAAGAAGATCAAAAAGGCGAAGTGCAATGTTCTTCTCATTCAGAAATCTATCCTTCGTGACGCAGTCAATGATCTTTCGTTGCACTTCCTTGCGAAACTCAACATCCTTGCTGTCAAGGACATTGAGCGAGATGAGGTTGAGTTTATTTGCAAATCTACTGGTTGCAAACCCATTGCAGACATCGACTCCTTCACCGAGGACAAGCTCGGAAGCGCCGATCTAGTGGAGGAGGTTCAATCTAACGGGGCCCGGATGGTCAAGGTCACAGGTACTAAGACAACGGGTAAGACCGTGTCCGTGGTGTGCCGGGGCGCGAACGGCTTGATCCTGGACGAGGCCGAGCGTTCACTTCACGACGCACTCTGCGTTATCCGCTGCCTCGTCAAGAAGAAGGCCCTCATTGCAGGTGGTGGTGCACCCGAGATTGAGATAGCAGCACAACTTTCTAAGCAGGCGCGCTCTCTGACTGGAACAGAAGCCATCTGCTGGAAGGCGTTTGCCGACGCGCTGGAGATTATACCCACTACACTAGCTGAGAACGCCGGACTGAACAGCATCAAGGTCGTCACGGATCTTCGGCATAGACATGAGATGGGCGAGAAGAATGCTGGTGTCAGCATCAGGAGTGGAGGCGTCAATACCAACATCGCCAAGGAAAACGTGCTCCAGCCACTGCTGGTGAGCACAAGTGCCATAGAGCTGGCAGCAGAGACTGTCAAGATGATACTAAGAATTGACGATATCGCATTGACGCGGTAGAGCGGGAGAAGGTCAGGGATGGGCCGAAGGATGATGTAACATGACGGACACGTGATCACATATTAGTGACAATGTCTAATAGATTCTCCAACTACCACGGGTGGATATAAGATTTACCTACAGTACGTATGTAGAAGGAAAGCCTGGTCTACCCGGTCATATAGGTAGAACTACTGTAGTCCACTTGCATCGGCTAACCGAAGTGGGATGCATATCCAAAAGAACAATAAGATGCCAATTCAACAGCAGACAACGCAATCGTCTGTTGATAGAATAATCCCAAAGTGGTCTTGTCTTGATTATTCCGTCGTCTCCGTTCCCGAGCAATGTCCCCGCGCGCGGGGCGGGGTCCCATATATATGAGGGGCAGTTCTTGTGAATGGCGTCAGTCTTTAGAGCTGTCGGGGAAAGGAGGGGCCGCGTACGTATATGTGCGGGATATCCCACAGGCGCTGATTAATTCGACGACTTGGAGCTAATGCGATGCTCAAACTTAACCGTCGGTGATTGGGGCTGGACTATGATTTCGTTCCATTAGGTAAGTTCACAAATCAATCGAAAAAGGGAAGGACCGGCCGGTTCCAGGACTGAAAAGAGGAGAGACGTCACACCTGTGTTTATATATACCTAGCCGTATACATCAGTAGCCTCCATCATCTTTGCTGTTTCATGCTTCATGCTTAAGCTTGCGGCTTCGTTTCTATGCTACTTCGAGTTGCCTCACATTCCGCACTAATAGCGTCTCGTCGAGTGTCTGCCATCACATCTCAACTCTCGCCCGCCCATCCACTTCTACATAAACTCAGGTCAGCAACAATTATTACAGGAAAGCATCCTGCTACCAACGTCAGTCGGCATTTCACGAATACGATGGCGCCCATCCCTAGCACCATGAAGGCCGTGCTCATCAACAAGACGGGCGGCACCGAGGTCCTGGAATACATTACCGACGTCCCCGTACCCACCCCGGCGGACGGCGAGGTGCTGGTCAAGAACGACTTCCTCGGCGTTAATTTCATAGACACGTACTTCAGGACCGGCCTATACAAGGCGCCGCAGTTCCCCTACATCCTCGGTCGCGAGGCCGAGGGCACCGTTGTCGCCGTCGGCCCCGGCGACACCCTGGGTTTGAAGGTCGGCGACCGCGTGGTGTGGATGGGTGAGCGCGCGTACGCCGAGTTCAGCACGCCCCCGGCCTCCCGCGCCGTCAAGGTGCCGGAATCCTTCAAGCCGGGGACAGCCGCCGCCGCGCTGCTGCAGGGCTTGACGGCGCTGACGCTGGTGCGCGAGTCGCACGCCGTGAAGAAGGGCGACTGGGTGCTCGTGCACGCGGCGGCGGGCGGCACGGGATTACTACTGTGCCAGCTACTCCGCGCCATCGGCGCCCACACCATCGGCACGGTATCGACGGAGGAGAAGGCGGCGCTGGCGGCCAAGAACGGCGCCGAGCACGTCATCAACTACAGCCACGAGGACGTCAAGGCGCGCGTGCTCGAGCTGACGGGCGGCACGGGCGTCATCGCCGTGTTCGACGGCGTCGGCAAGGACACCTTCGACCTCAGCCTCGAGATCGTCGCGCGCAAGGGCAGCCTCATCTCGTTCGGCAACGCGTCGGGCGCCGTCCCGCCCGTGACCATCGCCCGGCTGTCTGCTAAGAATGCGCGTCTGATGCGGCCTACGCTTGTCAATTACATCGTCACGAGGGAGGAGTTCACGGGCTATGTCAAGGAACTCTTTGAGTTTATCGAGAAGGATGGTTTCGAGGTCCGCGTACACGAAGTCTACCCCCTTAGCGAGGTAAAACGCGCCCATGAGGATCTCGAGGGCAGGAAATCGACGGGAAAGTTACTTCTGGACCCGTCGAAATAGGGTGTTTCTGGTAGGCGGGTAGCCCGCTCAGGGGTTCTTCTCAGGCCTTTATTCCTAAGGCCAGATGGATCAGAGACGTAATGTGAGACTCGTGTAGTATAACCGATGATATTTAATCTACAATATGGGAATTTACCTCGTCCTTGCCCTTGAATCATTCAGACTAATAGTTCGACCTCGAGTCTGCCCACTCCGGTTGTGCTGGTCCCACCTGAGTTGGTGAACCTGTGACTGGCGGATAAACGGTAGGGTACATAGTCCCTGACCGCATCTAAGCTACCGGATAAATTATCTTTTCTTGAACTTGAAACAAACATGCTGTTGGTTTTTACACTATTGGAGGCTCTGACCACTTCCTTACACTAGTACAGATCTTAACTTTAGCCTAGATAATAAAGATGTCGATATCAAACACTCCTTTAACCCAGAGTTTGCCATGACAAAACAGTGCCACGGTAAGCTTTAATAGTACTGATTAAAAAGAGTAAAAATATAGATGTAAGAGGAAAAAAACTAGTACAAGATGAAAAAAAAAAAAAAAAATGATTTCGCCCGGACTTGAACCGGAGACCTTCAGTGTGTTAGACTGACGTGATAACCAACTACACCACGAAACCAAGGACCTTTTCTTTCAGTAAATTGGTGTGAATGGAATCTGCTTAATTTTAGATTATGATCATCAGGTGATTCATGTTGTTTCTATAACAAATCATAGGACAAATCCCATGCAATCAGCATCTTGACCACATAATAGCACATCTTTATTATAGTAGCCTATCAAGAGAAACCTTTTATACCATATCATCAAATAATTATAGTCCCCATAAGAAAATATAGCACCATAAGAAGAAATATAACGGTGAAAGGCATGTATGAACACCTGCACGAATGATATCCTTAACAACGCTCTAAACTATACTGCAGCCCCTTATATCTGATAAGATGTGGTATCAGCGACGAGGAATTCAATAGCCGAAGCTAGTTCATCGTAGCTGTAAATGACTTGTTTTGTCGTATTATATTAATACACCGAATACCTGTCGGGGACGCAAGGCTCCTCTTTCAAGGTGGTACTATCCATAGAATCGATCAGCAGGCGAACCTCACATAAAGGGCGTATAGGGGCTACATGAACAATTCATCAAATCAATGGTAGAGCTTTTCTTCTCTCCTTCCGGGCTCGGTTCCCCTTTGCCGTCTTCTCGTCCAAGCCATCAGTTCCGTGCTTCTCGTGATTTACACAGTACACTCAAGTAAACGATCAGCAAGTTAATATATAGAGCTACACGGAGAGAGGAATGGTCCAACTCAACATCCACAGCGCCACATTAGAAAGTCCATTGTCGTGTTCCTGGAAGACTGATGTTTGGCTCCGCTGATACTCGCAGTGATCTAACACATCACTCAAGCCTTCAGGCCACCGTCAAAATGGATTGACAGGAACGGTAAGCTCGTGCTATCAGAAGAGGGAAGACAAAGAATGTTCGCCGTCGGAATGTTGTAGGTAAGGTGTTATAATGGTAACCTATAGCCTGCTCCCACGCAAGACTTACTTCATCCTATTGAAAGTATACTGTATAAACCAATGATTGAAGGATACTAGTGAAACGCAGGCAGAATGGAGGCGAACAAGGACCGTCTTCCCATAGCTAACGTCTATTATCATCGCCCATTGAAATCTCCTTCAAGTTTTGACGAAGAAGGATCGAGGTAGCTGCAGCTGAGTTAACAAGCCGTATCACAAGGCCTTAGATGTGTAATGAACTGCAGGTCAGAGGGAGAACCGCCTTAAAGTAGCTACCCACGCTGTATCTCCAACTCCTTCAATCGAGGGAGCCCGGAGAAAGATGCGGTTAGGTATAAGTATCACGAATGGGAGTAAACATGCAAGCCCCCTTATCCCCCCAATTTAGTAATCGAAGAGTACTGACGCGAAGAGGAGCAGCTCGCATCTAAGCGAAATATTCATCTAAGTTTTGTAAGTTTGTATTTTCTTCTGGTATTATCGTGCGAGGCCACAATGAACTATATTTCTATTATCGGGGAGGTTTGTAGAGTTCCATCATATAAAGGGATATTGAATGGTACTTGCCCCTTTATTACCTAGCCTCCTTCCAAACCCAGCTTTCAAGTGGCTATAAGACTTGCGAATAGTAGTAAATACTCTACAGTGGACATCAAGGGCTACTAGAAGAACAGAAAGGAAATCATCCAAGCCATTGGTGACATCCTTCATATGACGCCTCCATTTTTTTTTACATCCATCAACTCCGGTATACCCCACCAAAAGAGAAGCACTTAAGCACATCATATGGTTTACGAGCCCAGCATCGAATGTGTCCGGATGGCCTTCGGACCGTTTTCACTGCCAATATGGTTAGTATACGAGACTTTGAAACCAGGGCCGAATAGCAACCTACTTGAAATCAACACGGTTTAGGCTCATGTAGCGCTGAGACTCTGACGTAGCCGCGTCCAGATTGTGAATGCAGAATGCCAAGCGAGCAGCAACAAGTGAACCTAGAAACATGGCCTCTTCAAAACCATTCTTGGTCCAGTCGGCAAGGTACGTCGGCTGAACAGCTTGTTTTATGCTCATAGGCGTCTGTCCATGCGAATGATGGCTAGTGCCATCACCAGCATTGGATCCGGGGACATGTGCTTGGCCAGGTACGCCAAGAGACGCTGTCGTTGCCGCCTGTAACAAGGGATTTACAGAGCTGGTGGTAGGTAGCTGGCCCGTGAAAGAGCCAGTGGGTGTTTGCGAGCCCGTTCCACTCGGCGTTGCCATGTTGGAGGGAAGCTCAGACGTAAAGATGGTGGCGGTGCTAGGTGAGATGAGGTGCCTAGAAATCAGCGTTTGCATAATATTTTCTTTGAGTCCTCGAAGACGACTGCCATTGCCAACAAAGACAATGTTGTCCCAACAAGCAGACCGCTTGTAGATATCGTCAATGGTCTGAATTGTGTGGTATATCGTATCTGTAATCCGGTTTATTTCACCACGATCGGCAAAGAAAAACCTCTCCAGACTAACTTCAACATCCTTCCGCACTCGCTTCGTTCGGCGCTCTGTTACTGTTTTAACAGGCTCAGCCGATGCATCACCATTTGTCTGAGCGCCCTCTGCAACTTTGGCGTCTGGTTTTGTCTCTCCGCTTATCGATGCGTTTTCCGTTGCGGCTGGTGCCTCACCGACCTGCGCTTCGGCACTGGTTGCAGCCGCAGAATCAGGCTTGGACGCACCGGTCGGGACTGGTACTTGTACATCTTCATGCTCCAAATCCTCGTAGTGAAAAATGTTAGTCTTCCGTTTGGAATTGGGCAATCGAACAGGTTTAGCGGCGGCAGACTCGGTTTCTTGACCTTTGCTCTGCTTTTTTGTTTTGGCTTTCTCCGCCTTTTCCTTTTCTCGCTTAGCGAGGAATTCTCGCGTGTTCCCGGTCGTAACGATGTTGGCCACGTCGAGAACGCCTTCGTCCGCTTCCTTAGAGTCGCCATTCTCAGTATCGGTCTCGGTGCCGTTGAAAGCCGGTTTTGTTGGTTCGGTAATCTGGGGCAGTTCTGGGCTAGTAGTTGCTGGCGCAGCTCCCTGGCTTGCTACTGCTTGAGACTCTGTAGGAACCTCCATCAGTTCGGGCAAATCGGGTGCGTATGGCAGCACCTCGCATATTGGGCTTTTTTTTAGTTGTTCGGCCATGTCGTATGTGAAGTTCTTGTCACTTAACAAGGACAACAGCTTCTGTGTAAAAACTTCTCCACCTGAAATTTCCCGCGCTGGTGTTGGGAATCCCAAGTCCTTATGACTGACAATGTTGCTATCGTAAAGACACGTAACATCGACTTTCTCAAACCCGATATCCACGACCGTCATAGTAGGCCACTTCAGGCCGTACTGTGCAGCCACGGCACTATGTAACAGACAGAGAGCCGGCGTCTTCGTCTTCTCGAAGATGTAGCGGGCTATGCCTTCGCAGTCGGGACGAGTCCACTGGGGTGAAGCCATCAACACGATGGGCGTGTTATGGTACGTGGATGTGAGAAGACTGTGTACATGATCGAGGAAAGATAGAAAGGCTGACATGTTGACTATGCGGCCACCTGCAACATGTTTGTTAGCAACCGCCGTAACTTTGAATTCGACGGCCCTGCCTCCCGGAGGACCAGTGGCAGCATAACGCGAGTGCTAGCATAGTCAGTCTGTCGACGTACCCTGTATCGGATAGATAGCGCCCTCGACGCTGTCGCGGTCCTCGACGACCTCCCATTCGTCGTCATCGTCGTTGTTTGAGCCTTCTACCGGCGCTGATGTTTCCGTCTTGTCGGTCTTATCAGCCTTCTTGCGCTTGTAGGTGTGGTAGGGCCGGTACTCGTCGCTCTCCTCATGCTTGAACATCCTCGTGGGGATGCGATGCGTCGGCGGTGTCAGCTCGCTGCAGCCCAGCTGAGCCATGGTGGTCTGGCTGCCGGGGCAGATGACGAGGACCTGGTCCTCGCGCCATTTGCCTTGCTGGCTAGACATGCTGAGAGGATCGTCGTCGCGCAGTCCACGCCACAAGTCGAGCGCGTTGGGGGCGCCGTCGCCTTTACCGTGGCTGTTGTTGGCACTGAGCTGGCGCAGGAATTCTCTGCGGATGGCTCGCGCGCGGCGCGGCGTAGATTCGGCCTGTTGAAGCTTATACCGCTTGGCCGGTGTCTGCAGGGGGTCCCTATATAAACACTGGCTCGGGGTTGCTTGGAGGGACTCGTCGCTATCGTCGGACAAGGTTGCCTCTGAAGACGAGGAATCGGCCCAATGAGGCAGTCGAATCGCTACAAGCTCGCGTGAACCAACGCGCTTCTAGGGGCGGGTACAAGTGCTGCTTGCAGGTTCGCCTGCTTCGGTGGGCATCAAGCTGGTAGCTCCGTCCTGCTGGTGCTGTGGCTGGGGAAGAGAGCTGGACCTTCACAGCAAAATTAGTAGGAACCATGTGGGAATTGACAGGCCTTAGCTGTGGCGGCCGCATTATGCTCGTGGCTGGCGAGCTGGTCCACCCGCGGGGGTTAGGGGCCGAGCTAAACGGGATCAAGGATACTTAGTAGAAGCTGCAGGAGAAATGGCGTACATTGATTGGCCTGCTGCCGATCGAGATCCACCTCGACCGCCATCGAAACGCCCTAACATGTCAGTCTGGCAATGAACCTCTCGAGCCCTCTCTCTCTCTCTCTCGGGGCCGAGGATATCTTGAAATGGATCCAACTGATGCTGATGGAGCAAATAGGTTGCGTGTAGGTCAACAATGAAGCGTGTATTGGAAAGGAGCAGTTTTGTTCAAAGTAAGGTTTGACAGAAGCGGTGAGATATTCGAGGCGGGGATAGTGGAGAGAAATGGAACAAAAAGAACAAGGGGAGAGAGTGTGAGTATTGTTGACACGGCGGTTTTCCAAATTTCAGCGTGGTCAGGTGGATTAATGGCAAATGCCGGGATACCGTAGCAACGCATATTGTGCACGGAGTCTGGTCAGACTTCTCTACTGTAGTCTACCTGCCACCTATAAGAATTTTCGCTTCAACCCGAATAAACAGGGACACCGCCGCAGCTCTCCGTGATTTACATCAACTTAAACAGGGTACCATGGCTTCGCCAGCAACACCCCCCCAGGCACGTAAACACCCTTTCCACGCCCACAAGGAATGACCTGTTGAGATTAGGTTAAATATGTACAATCATGCAAACAATAAATAAACAATGCTGATCAGGGTATTGTCATGATGCTGTCGCCTTCCTAGCTTGCCAACAAACCCATTATCGGAATTCACGCCCCAACCAAAACCCGAGGCACTTGGCAGGATGCCTTTCCCTAATGATACAACAGCTCTCCCAGAATAGCGCCGATAAATGTCTGTCCCGAACCTCATAACCTGCCCATGCATTGCTAAAAGTAATAATGACTGAATAAACGCTTTCGTGTCGTACATAACCGGAATAGGACTACAGCCTGGCTCGTTTCAAGCAACAGATGCTGTTGCCTTATGGCGGCCACCTAGGCCGGGCCGTTCTTCTCTTGTTGTCGTCTGAAGAATATGACTTGCTCGCTTTGCGGACCGTTCATGAACTTCGGGAGTAGGTAGTGTGGTTTCCGAGTATGCAGAGTGCCCAGATACTTTGACCTCAGCCACACTATTAGGATGCTGGGACATCTCTTTACTCATAGCTTCGCCGGTAGGTTCTAAAATCTTGGAGGCTCTTGGTGTAATGCTACCCGAGACTTCGACGGGATCGAATTCTTTCCTCAAGGGGCTGCTCACCATGCTGCCCACATCAGTCATTTGACTTCGCCTACGCGAAGTGCGTGCCGGGCTTCGGACTGGGAGCGGTGGTGGTGCTCTTTTAGTAATGTTGACTACGGCCCCTTTAGCTTGCATCACTTGGGTTCCAACCATAGCCACCCGGGCTGGGGCCTGTGCTGTGGCAACTTCAAAAACGACCGCTTCCTCTCCATCATCAGATTCGTCTTCGTAGTCAGATTCCCCATCGCTTTCGACATCATTATCATCTGTGCCGTAGACACTGCTGTCCTCATCTACTTCATCATCCGCATAGCCCTCATTCACGTTATCGGTCGCGGAGACTGTACTATAAACGCTCGTATTTTCTTCTTCGGCATCATTTTCTTGAATATATTTGCCTTTCTCCTCGGCACTGACGCTCATCGCTGTGTCAGTGCTGCCTGATAATGTTTCGGGTGTTGTTTCCTCTAGGTCAGGAAAGTTGGAGAGCATCCGCAGAGAGCTGATATCAATCTTAGTGTAGTCAACCTCTACAGGTGCTTTAACTTCCTGGACCTCATCAGATGTTTGCTGTTGGTGACCGTCCTCACTCTGGCTTTGGCTGTGAGTTGGCGTTGTTTCCGGCGTCGTTGAAAAGGTCTGGGTGCAGGCATCTGTAGTCTGGCTCTTCTCAGTACCAACGGTCCTGTTGGACATGTAGCTACCTCGATTGCTACGCGACATAGCTGTATCTACACTTCCTCGCTTTCCCTTAGGAAAGACTGAACTGGTTGGGCTCGGATGATATTCGAACTGGCTACTTTCCGGACGTAGATGAGTTCCAGCCTCGCGAATGCCCACTCCAGCCATCTCGAGAGCCAAAACACCGAAAGGATCAGGGTCGTCGGCAGTAGGAACTCCGAAATTAGGCGCCAAGTGCGAAATCACCGGCTGTTCGATGGTGGCGTCACTTGGAGCAGGCTGGGAAGAAAGTGACTCGATCAGAGCTGTATCGTAGTCAACACGTCCCTCGGCAGCTTTCAGCATTTCTGTCAACGGCCTCAACTGTGGAAGGCTTTGGTTGATATCGCCAGACAATATCTTCGCAACACCCAGCGTCATGCCGTAGAACCTTTCATTCTCGTCTCTCCGTTCCTGTACGACTGTGCCGTCTAATTTGACTTCGGAAAATTGCCCTTTCGCTTTCACATATGTGATAGCCGCATCGCTCAAATCAGTCCACGTAACATCGTTTTCCAGTAAGCCTAATGATACCAGTGGGCCGGTGGATAGTATGACATCTGTCCCAAGTGTCAATTTAGGCCGTGCAAAGGCCTCGAGGACAGCGAAGTTGTTAATAATCAAAACACAATCGTAGATGTCCACACCAATGACAAAACCTAAGCTTGGAGTCTGCAACACCAAGCCGGACGGTGGAGACCATGTGCCGTCAGTCTTCCGCGCAACCAAGACACCACTGCCTCCTGAGCCTGAGGTCCAGAGTCCCGATCTCATTGATGTGAAAACAGCCAATCCAACGGCATTTTGTATTAACCTTGGGGGAATCTTCTTTAGAACTCTATGCGTTGAATGCGTACTCGATGATGTCAAGGGACTTCCGGGTCGATCATCGGGTGTCGAGAAACCATCACCTGTTGGCCAGAGTCAGCGAGACTACCAGTTGGAGCTGCGGTCATTAGAGCGCCGAACATACTGCAAAACGACTTCAATATGCGAGCAGCTTTTTCGCATTCTTTATCGAGCGTCGAGGGCCAAAACACTTCCTTGGCGAGTCGGGAAGAGCGGGACGAAGGGATTTTATCAGCCCAGCCGCGCACCTTATCGACGCTGTTCTTGCGGGCATGGCCGTTGGTGAGGCTACTGGCGCTGGACCTATTACGATCCCAGCTGGGGAGTAGAGACGAGACACGCTGCATTGCTATCGAGATGGTTCGCCGGGGCAAACAAAGCGAGCGACGGTTGCTCGCGCTCTCTCAGCGACGGAGGGTCGTCCAGTAGACAAACGATTCGCAATGCGGGTTGTTGCTGCTGTCCGGAAGTCACTGGCGGTCCTGGAATCACGGAACTCCATACAGCAGCTTATTTTGGGCCGGCCCGGCTGGAATGGGAGGGGCGAGTCGAATTGGTTAGAGATTAAGACACGGCCGACATGAGTATAGCACCGGAGGTAGCAAGTGATGCAGTTGGTCGATATGGTCTACATGTATGTGGGCACTGGGCCGTGAAGAAATTCGTGGTAGCGGTAGCAAGGCTGCCTTCGCTTATGACCCTGCGACCTCGAGATCATGAGACGGAAACCATTGACCACGGGCCTTGGTCAGAGGGGGGTGGATGGTGGATGATGGATGGATGCGTTAGGATGGACCGCAGATCGTGGGTGCTGGTGGCTTGCAGGTCAAAGTGACGTTTTTGGGGCCTCGTTAGGCCCTGTACTGCCTGGGGGCTAGCCAGAATGCAGGCCAAGTAGGTACGCCAGGCGAAGGAGGAGCTGGTGAGCAGGGGGGACAGTGTGTGCTAGCGCAGTAAAGCAGGCCACTGGGCAGTTCCAGAACGCACGCACTCCTGTACATACATGTACAAAGATAGGATACATCATCCTTCGGGTGGTGGAGGGCATGTATATATCATACCTACATACTTATACATACTTATATATATTGACGGTACGACTACTGTAACTCAGATAGGTATTCTGTTTGAGATGCTGCGCACCGCAGATACTGTCGGTATACCGTACCTATACCTACAATAATAGGTAGCTCTAGCGTCAGGGGCAACATTTGGCAACCAGCTAAACCCCCCTTTTTACTCCTTTGGGGAGTAGCGTGCGAAGCGGAGAGGGGCGCGGCCATTCCTTGGAATTTCAGGAACATCTCATGATTTGTTATGGGGCGGCCGTGAATCGTGGGTATACTTGTAGTAACAGCATATAAATAAACATCCAGATGCAGATACAGATGGGGAACCCCTGGCCAAGAAAGCCCGCCGTCCGAGACAGAAAGCCCAACAACATACCTACAAGTAGGAACAATAGAAATGTATTTTTCCTTACTGGTGTCTTCCTCAGCCAGTAGCACTGGTTGTTGCTATATACCTGATTACTTACAGTAATTGCTAAACTCCCTACTACCTTCTAAAGGATCGTTGAATGTACCTACCTACTTATACGGGGCAGAACCAGGCGCTCTAACTCGGTATTCAGGACTGTCTAACCAAAGGTAGGTAGTGCTATGCGCTTGGTGCTCGTAAAAAAGCTTGACAACGAATCTCGACTCCCGCTTTAACCTCGTAACTCGCCTACCTACCTGCATGCACCTATCGCGCTACTCGTGCAGTGTACAATACAGCTTCTGAGATACCTACAGATACTGTCGTGATACCAGCATCTGCATTGTACAGTATTCACACAAGAAGAAGAAAAAAACAGATGACAGAAGTGACAGAAAGAGAACCCTGCCAAAAATGTCTTATGGAACGCCTCTTGTGCATCTACATAGTACATACCACCGATACGCCAAGATCAGCGCTGTCAAGCACCACGCTTACTCCCCAGCATGATCCCCAGTTTCAATGGCCGAGTCATTAGACTCTGAAACATTTCAACATGCCCAGCAGGCGAATCTTGCCCACGAGGAACAAATGGTTTCATCCTTTCTTTCATTGGAAGCCTTAAGAAGCAAAAGAAGGAAAGTAAAAGAAAAGGCCAGAAGAGATTCAAGGCTTTATTCCTACCATACGCTAAAATGGAACTCTATAATACCTACCTACATCACCTCCTGGGTATCAAGTTAAGATAAAGAACATGAGTTACAGTACATTCCATTACAACTTCGCCATGACTCGGTAGGCCTCCATCGTACGTCTGTGTGTGCATCTGGTTGTCATGGCCGATGCTTTCGAGGAGAAAGAAAATTACAGGTGGAATCCCCGGTTTACACTAGGTATCATCTGAGCCGAAATGCCCGGATCGACATATACACTAGGACGGGATTCTACTATAGCGTAGGTATTTATAGGGTAATCCATACTAAAATACATACAGTATAAGTAGAAGTTTGTTTTGCCAATCGGTACTCCGTACTGATCTAACCGAGGGATGGGAGAGAAACATACTGAGTATACGTATGTAGCAACAAGGCTTGAATGAGCTAAGCCTAGGTACCGGCCTACTCAATACTGAGTAATATATCTCTCTACGACGCTGTTACTGCGGTTATCAGGCCCGATGTCACCCTCTCGATACGACCATCTAATCCTGTCTTTGTTGGGGGCCACTGTCCATATGCGGCGGTGAGCCGAGACAAATGCTCTCTGCAGTAGTAACAACAATAATAACTTGAGTAAGTAGGTATAGGCATCTACAGTACACAATGATGGTGCACCACACCAAAGGTCTCGTCGTTTTCTGTAGTATACATCTGTTATGATGGGCATTCTTAATTAGGCGTCCTTCTATATGCATCAGTCTTAAAGATATAGAGACTCAAGGACATACCTACTTAGTACTAATCGCTTACCGCTGTAATTCTAACTCGGCTGTATCCATGACGTTTTGAGCACAGAATTGATTACTCACATAATAATGATGCTCACTAGGTAGGTATTGCCGGTATCCCGCCCGGTGATTAGTAGTAGCAAGCAACGTGCCACAAAGAAACATACATACCGGCAGTATGTATCAAAGAAACGGAATTGCATACTGTAATGCATCGCCGAATCGACCGCTCCATGACAGCTCGGGCTCTTAGGGCAGGGCGGCCCACCGAAATACCCAAGATCTGCCGTCTGTCTCATCACTCACCCATGCTGTTGGGAACAGAGAAACAGTTTCTCTCCTCATTCTGCAGCACATGATGAAATAGGTATCGGTTTGTGAGACTATTCCTAGCATACTACCTACCTGATCATGATATTAGCTCCAGGAACTATACTACGAGTCACAATAGGCAACCAGGCAAACAATATCTGGCGGCTCTTACATAAAGATACTACCGAGGCAATGATATCTCGTGAATAGAATAACAATGATGGCCAATGATTCCCAGCTCCCTGTCCGCTATCCGATATTAGGTAAACAGGCTCGACGGGTACTGCCAAGTTATCAACATGAGAGTACAACGCTTCACCGACTTTATTACTATCACATTTGTTAAGATGATATTCATAGAGAGGTAGCATCCACGGATGACACTTCAAAATAACACAATCCCTATGTTGTGCTACACCACGACGGGTGATTCTTACCGTGCCGCCATCTCTTCCCCGGTCAGCAAGATGACAAGCTTGACCTACATACCTACCTACCTACCTTAGTGTATCTACTCTTGTCTCATCCGCCGGCCAAAGAGCTACGGTAGGTCCTCAGTAGTACACACTGGATGGTATTTTCCGTGATCACTGCTTTACAAGTGCATATCATGTCTGCAAAGTTACAGTAGATGAGGGTAGTCTGTCAATAGGCAGGTCATATCATACAGCATAAGCAGGAGCTTTTTCTGCAGGAGTATTCGTTTCGCAGACACCGGCAGCTTGTCAGCAGGTTTGGATTACCTACCGTACCTGTCTGTGCTTTTTTTTTTTCTTATTCTTTTTCTTGTAGTATTATGCAGATGAGATGTATCACTTCTGAATCTCAGCCTCAAATTGTTGACGTACATGTACCCTCCAGACGGATACCGGTATTGTGGATCAAACTTCGTCGCTACCTGTCCCTCTTTCTTTGCTACGCCTTACACATACCTGCTACCATCCATAGTCCTGGGTAACGGGGTCTGCAAAGGCCTGGCGAGCCTGGCACGGTTTCGGAGCTGAACCCACGAGGCACTGTTCATCGTTCATCTTCCTTCCTACCGTACCTTGGGTAAGTATACTGCAGTTCGCTATTGTTGCGTTCCTATCTAACCTCGGTTTACCGTACTACTAAGGCTCTATCTACTACTCCTCTTTTTCTCACGCAGGTAGTTCGCGACTACATTGCGCTGAGAACTATGGACGGAGGAAAAAAATATACTGGTCACATGAAAGTTGCCAAAGATCCACGGAGAGAGAGAGTACTTTTACCAACCATATATATTCCAGTTCTAATTGAAATTGACAAAGTTCATGATGGTGACGACAACGGCAGGATTTGAACCTACGACCCCTAAGGGATAAGATGTCTAAACGTACGCTTGCCGTACATTCTAGTCTTACGCTTTAACCACTCAGCCACGTTGCCCATGACGGTTGGCTCATTATTAATGGATTAATGCTGTGAGTGCCGGAATATTGAGGGCATCGTGAACCCTTGGTACAGTGCACTAGCCCTATTTTACCCACCAAGTCCCTGGAGACCCAATAGACATACCTCTAACCTCCTACTATAGTTAGTATACCTAATATATTTAGTACGGTATAATAGACTAACCTAGTGGCTTTCAAGCACGCTTAGGCCCCGCCTGTGTGTAGTGTAAGCAAGCGAGCAATCATTCGACCTGGGATGATAAACATACCAATAGGACCGGGACACATGAGTCCAGTAGATGAAAATGCAGTATACGCTACGCTACTCCAGGCATTCGGGGTTGTTGAACCTATCGGATCGCCGGGTATTGATGATGCCGGGTTCCGGGGACCGGGGGTTTTTTGGAGGAGCCAGCGCAGCTTTCCATTATTGTCACTATCATCATCATCATCAATCACATACCGGTATGTAAACAATTTTGCCCGCTTTTTTTTTGTACCGTTACAGTCCCACTGTATCATTGCGTTGCTGGCTACTGTACAAAATAAACGGGACGGTTCTGCTGAAAAGCTGACTAGTAATCTCACGGTTGGGTTCGTTTGGAGAATCTCGTCGGCGACTCCGTAGAGCCTCATTATCGCTGTCTAAGCTTACCTCACCGCTTGCGGACGCTGGAATTTAGATATGAAATCATCCATGGGAGCTGCGTTGCGAGGCTAAAGGAGAGGACCATAATTGAAAAAGAATCCAAGCTGTAGTAGCTGTAGTAGCTGTTTGTTGGCACCTACAGTAATAGTCACTGACCAGTGTTGATGCTAGTCATTGCTAGATACATGATGCGACGACCTGGAAGTCAACATGTTCAATTTCACAAAATTGCTTCTTTTCTCGTCCGTTTGAAAGTTACAGAGTAAATTGTGGTCAATTTCTGCGCCATTGTGTAGTTCTTTAATCCATATTATCCGCAAATCATGCTCATGTGACGTAGCTATATGATCATTCAAGAAATATGCTAAAATGACAAAAAGAGAAAAAAAAGACTTCAAGGTTCTTTCGAAACACCCCCCCTGAGGGAATCCAAATGGACATTCTGGCAGTAATTTTCAATTCCCTTTGTGAACGCCGTATCATCCAATATTCGTTAATCCCTGAGGAATTTTGTGCAAGGTTGTCTATAACTTAGAGTTGGGCGGTCATAAATCATTGGAAAACATTCTCCTCCTTCTTGTCCCACATTGGAGACATTTGCTCATTCCACAGTCAAACAAGGTGCTCACATATTGCATTCTTCCTGAACGAAAAAAAAGAAGAAAAAAGAAAGGGGAAGGGGAAAAGAAAAGAAAAGGCGCCATTCAACGCCGGTCATCTAGCCGCTAAATGACCTCTGATGCAAATGTTTCTCGTGATACCCAAAAGTCGAGGAAAAGTAGAAGTAGAGTTTGCTGGTTGTGCTGATAATCAGCTATGTATGTAACCCAAGTCGATTCCAATCATGATTTTATCTTGTAAGCGCCGAGCAGCAGTAGCAGTTGTAGACGTAGGGAGAGAAACGATCAGCCAATCGTTTAGTATTTAGTCGTTTTGCTGTGTCAACGCATTCTTGCCGGGGTAAAGGCCACCATGGAGAACGTATTGCTCGAAAGGCAGGCAGCTGATAGTGTTGCGTGATGATCGAACCCATCCGGGCTTCGGGACTTGTTCCCAGTTCTCGTCGTTAAGGGGGTAGAAGTTGTAAGTCTCGTGCGAGGGGAGGTCTTGATGCTCGCAATCGAATATGCCCTCGAGGTGCATGCGTTCGAGTTTCGGTAGTTTCTTACGGAGGCCGGTGAATAGCGATCGGAATGTTCCTTCGTAGAGGTGAATGCCCCCATGCGATGCCTCAAACGGTTTGGCTAGCCCCCGACCACCTAGTCGCAGTCGAAGCAGGGTAGCGCCGTGTCGGCCCAAGAACTCTTTGAGATCCTCTTCGTCACATGACACGCCTTCCAGCATCAGATCTGTAAGCTGCGTGTAGGTGAAGCCAAAGAACAGTTCCCTAAAGGAAAGTACAAACTTCGAGTGCTCGCTCGAATAGGGGTGGAATGCGAGCTTCAGGTGTTTTACATTAGTGGCAAGCTGAAGGATGCGACCCAGTCCGTTCACGGCCCTAAATGCTGACGTCGGGCCTTGGAGGCCGGAGGGGTCCAGGGTCAAGTTGAGGCTGGATAGCGTGTGAAAGGATTGGGCATGCGTAAACCAGTGCGAACGATGGTTTGGCATCCGGAAAACCTCGAGCGGGAGCCGGTCCACCTTGAAGGAAGAAAGCTTGACCCCATGCAGAGCGAACATGATTGCATCCAGATTCTGATACGTTTCCTGTCGGTCCATCTTCCTGCAGCTGGGGTAGAAGAAGGCCTCCTGGATGCAGGTATTGTCGATCGTCGATGGGCATCGCGCAAAGGAAACCTCCAGATCGTGCAGGTTTGGCAAAGCCGAGCAGGCCTCGCGGAGATCGTCAGCCCTCAGATGGAGGGGTCCGACTTGCTTACGCCCCAACGCAATCTTCTCAAACTCCGCTCGAGCCTGTGCCATCAGCTCGGCTCGCTCTATTGGGGGTGCCACGAAGTGCTGGGCCCTACTTAGCATCATATTAGCCACGTCACACTCAATAAGATGCAACTCCTGATTTCCAGGACAGGACAGGCCCCCGAGAAATCGAGGCCTGAACGTCAATCAAAGGGAGTTGGGGGTCTTCCTACCATGAAGTGGACCATGCATCGCCGTAGGACAATTCGCCGAGAAAAATGTTGATCGACTTGATGCTTCCTCTCAGGCGTTCGTGCAGTGCGATGCAGTGCAGGCGATCAATATCATCGCGCCAATTGAGCGAGGTAAAGTGTGGCGATAGCAAGAATTCATAGCCAACGTCTGCCAGCGTCCGGCTCACGGCGCGTAGATTGGGGACCGTTTCAAAATCACAGTAGGCGAATACGAGCCTGAGGAGCTCGACGGGTAGAGCATCCATGAGAGAGCCGGAACTGCTGCTGACCTGCGAGTGGCAATGGAGAAAAAAGGGCGGGATTGGGAAAGGGAGAAAGATATTATAAGATAAAGTAAGGTGACTTATATACTAAGTAAGTACTTTGGTAAGGACTGAGAAAGAAGAAGAAAAGGGCGAAAAACTCGGCCAGACAAATGCTATATAAAAAAAATATATATATATATAGAAAAAAGGCAGAGAACAGACTAGACGAACTAGCATCCGAGAGAAGGACTTCAGCGGTTGCGCAGCGTCGTTAACGAAGAGGCGGAGAGACGTTCATTTGTGCGTTTCTGCAGCAAGCCTCTCCGATTTAGGACAAAGGCCAAAAAACAAAAACAGCAGCAGAAGTATCGGTGAGAGTGAGACACATGTCGGCACACACAGCTAGGTAGGTTGTTATCTTACGGGCGGCGGCAGAATCGAGCTTTTCCCGTCGAATGAGTGGCGGGCGAGACTGGCCTGACGGGGGCCCTGTCGGATTGGATCTGACTACTGTATGTACTGAGTATGATCCAGCCTGACAACAGACGAACACGGCCGTGAGGTGGAAAAAGCAGTGGAATCGCCAAAGTAGCGGTATAGTAGCGGTAAGGCGGGAGTGCGCGCGTGGTGTCACACCTGCAGAAGATCCCAGAAATCCCAGAAATCCCATGCCTATCCCATGTCTCTGCGGCCCTCCGCCTAACGCAAAGGGGACGTTACGGTGAAGGGGAGATGCTGCACGTTCTGCACGTCCTGCACAGTCCGCCCAGCTGGGTCTTCTACTGTGGCCGGACAGAAGCCTGACGGAAGCCTGGCACTCTCGTAGAACGCTTTTCACTCTTAGTACCTGCATTAGATTCCACGAGGCGGCTTGACACTGTGGTTTCTCGGTGAGCTGCGACAAAGATGCCACGGTCACTGTGATTCGCCTGCGTCATGCTGGGTCGCCAAGGGTGCCCGGTCGTACGCCAGCTCGCTAGCTCACTGCTACCTACTACCTACTCCTGTAAGTCAGTAAGTAAGTAAGTAAGTAGCTCGGTAGTGTAAGTATAAAAGTTTGTAAGTTGGCTGGCTCGGCTGGATAGCTCGGGCGGGCCCCCGACTTGCTAAATCGTAACCCTACCCGACCGTGAGGGTGGCTAGCGGCGTCACAACAACTACAATACCTAGAGAGGGTGAGCGAGACAGACGACGAACTTCATTCATTCATTCATTCACGCGTCCTAGGTATCTATGTGTAATCAATGCGAGAGGTATCATCCTATATGAAGAACGACTATCCATTAGTGTCATTCATTCAATCCTTCATCCATCCTAGTGACCTCCCTACCGTCGTCGCTCGGCGAGGAACATCCATCATTTGGTAGCTTCTTCTCTGACGACTAGCCGAGTGCCCCTCGGAAATAGGCCTTATCCACCACAAACTGGTCCCGGTAACTGGGTACCGTGCCGTGTCTCCAACCCAGACGGCTGGCTAGCAGGGATAGTCCGAATGGATAGAGGCCACGCTGCCAAGAGGATCCTTCAACACGTCAGTAGTCTAGCGCAAAATGCCTCCCAGACCGCAAGATGCCGACTGCCTATAACTTTCCGTGTCGTGCCCGAAAGAGTTCCACCTTGTCGTCGTAGTAAAGAATTTCACGTAGACGTAGTCGTGGTGGTGCCTTATTCGCTTCCACCCCGACAAAAGAATCTGCCTCTGATTCTCCGTCATCAGACGTCTCCTCCATTAAATCGTCATCGGCGCCCATGAACGAGTCGTTGCCATCATCATTATCATCGTCCTCAGTATCGTCGTCGCCTTCGCTATGACCGTTGATGTGATCTGCGTCACCCACGGATATAGCTTGATCATCATCGTCTTGAAAGCGATGATTGACATCTTCCCTACGTTCTGTGATTTCGAAGCATTTATCCCAAAGTCCCACATATGCGAGGTGTATCTCTCTTCTCAGACTGATGATATCCACGATCTGGAGGGCCAGCTCTTTCGCCATGGGCGGCGCCACGGGCGGCGCCGGACCATAAAGGCCAAGCATTTGTGGTATATAGAGAGACCGTAAACTGGCCAACTGGGGCAATTGTTGCAGAAACGTATGCTGTATCTCAACGTGTTAGTAGATTGGCCACTACACAGAACCAGGAGTTTATAGAGAGCAATACTCACCCATTCTTTAAAATCAGTCACCATGCCCAATTCTCTCAAATTTGTCATTCTGCCGCTCGTGATATATGATAAAAACTCATTTGTTACCGCCCAATGTTTCTCGCGTCCACGCGGGGATATCATGGATCTGGTTTCTTTTCCTGTGCTGTCGATAAGCAGCTTTTTAAGACTAGTTCTGTGGCGTTTCACAATGTACTTGAAAATCTGCTCTAACGTGACGGAAGGTTTGGATGTACCCTGCCGGTCTCGTAGAAAGACAGTTTCCATCGTGTTTGGTGCGATAGTCTCCTTTATGAAGCTGAGGAGCTCTGGTGATGCTGTATCTGTGGAAAGATGTTTCAAGGACAGATGATACCGGGTTGGAGTACCTTGGGGAGAGCCATGGGCCGCAGGAATGGGTTGGAATTGTCGCTTCAGTGCTTTCCACAGAGACTCGTGATGTCGGCAACTAAAAATCGTTAAGGTGGTCAAATTGCTCCAATCAATAGCCCGCGAACAAACTATGATTGATAGTGTTACTCTCTCGAGTGCCAGCTTTTCTAGTTTGAGCTTCCCGTCCAAGCGTTTCCTACCCAGATACGAATTGGGGAGATCACTATTCTTTGTATCTTGCGGCCGAGGAGCCATGTCCGCCTCTGGCACTGATCCTGATGTTTTGATCTCATTAAGCAGGTCGGCGTTCCCCCCAGGCTCAGACTTCTGCTGACTTTCTGGCTTCGGATTTCTACGTACTACAAGTTTCATTTCAGTCAATTCTGCTCCGAATAGGTTAAAGACAATGAGAAAGTCATGAAAGCAACGAAGACACCAAACCAGTTCCAGTGCATGGATTCATTTCTAGGGACACCTGAGTGATAAGATGGCTTCAAATGACACTTACTATCATAGATCCTGCCGACCAGTACCCCTAATACGCCTCCTAATCGCGTTGTGGGGATTCGACTCTCACCTGGCCACTTTGCTTCGTGATCAACCTGGTGCAAATTAGCACCATCCCAAGGCTGTGCGAAGTCGTGAGAATTGGAAGCCCGCTTTGAAATCCCAACTTGAAGTTCCCTGAGATGAGACGCAGACCGCTCAATTAGGACCGACATCTCATCTAGGTACGAAAGGTTATCTATGTCCAGAACCGTTAAACTCCTTAGAGGGGGCAGAATACTGAAGGTAGGGTACTCTACACAGCTGTCGGCGTAGGACTTCGGCTGTGATGTCGTACCATCAGCATTAACCGGTATGTAGTTGTCAATAACATGAGAAACGGTACCGTCTGGTAATAGGGTGGGAAAAGTCTGTGGTGGGGGAGGCGGGGGAGGATTCAGGGGCGGAAGTGTCGTCGTCGGACTCGAGGCGGACGAAGAGTTGGGGGTGGTCGATGAACTATCATGCCAACGGATCCACAACTTCTCAAGCTTCGACTGGCCTGTATCGTCTTCAAGAGAGGAGAGCGCCATAAAAACATCTGAGAGCACTCCAGTAGGCATGTCCCATACGAATGTTTCGAGATTGACCATCTTGGAAATGGCAATAGCAACGAGCGTGCCCAGCATCTTTCCGCTCTCTTTGGTGATGAGATACTCCGAGGTCCAGTCCGAAGGGCCGTCGCCAATCGAGAATTTCCGGATATATTTTGCATATTTATTGTTGCTTGCCAGTCGATGCGAGCCCTTGGACTGGCCGAGATGCGCTCCACGTGAACGTTTTGCTGCTTCGGCAAACCTGCTGGGGAAACACAGTGTTGCCAAGCCGTAAGAGAGTGCGTCAACGCTCTTGGAGCTCTGGGCCGAGGACGAAGCATCTGGCCAGACAATATCAAAGCGAGAATAGATGTTTGGCACAGCTAGCTCGTAGAGCGCGGAGTGGGTCAGGGCCAGTGCGATCAGGTCGTTGGTGTAGGAGACCTATGCGGATGTGCGGATCACGGTTAGGAGGTTAACTTATCGTATGTGGGGGCCAGGGTGTGCTTGCCTCGTTCACGATCAGTCTTAGCACGTCGATCGGAAGATCCAGAAGTGTAAGCGGTGTTCCTTCGCCCCTAGCGCCCGCCCATTCACGGTTCTTGCCCTTCATGAGCTGAGCCACCACGGTCGGTGAGAGGGACTCTAAAGGAGGGAGCTCGCCAGCCACAAGCTCGGATGGCGCATCAACATCATCATTGTCGTGCTGCGAATGTGGAGAGCTGGTGTCTGCATCGATGTCGTTCGGCATGCTGAAACCGCCTCGGCCGGGCTGTCTATTTGGCTGTTCAGACCCGATGTAGTGTGAAGCTCTTCAGCGGCATGCTACACAAGCTGTGAACAAGAGGTGAGCCGTATGACTCTGCTCCCGTCAATGGTGCGCGATGGGTTGCTGCAAGAGTCGCTTGAGACAACAAGCAGGCCGCGTTGAAGGGACAGGGGCGGTTGGTACTTTCTTCTTTACTTTAATGCAGGATGGCTCGGTGTGGCAGGCCTGGCTCTGGCTCTGGCTCTGTTACAACGAAAGTGCGACGAGACGCACACAGAGTTGCCTCGCGTTTAGCGTGTCGTGGTAGTGGCAGCTCGGTCGATTTACCGGATTTTGAACAGGGGTTCCCTTGACAGAGTGAAAGATCGGTGGGTTAGACAAAGCGGTCCGTAAGTAGGTACGGAGTAGTTACTTACATATGTCTAGAGAAAAGCTGTCACAGAATGTAGGTATGTATGATTATTTTACCATCGTTGTACCGGTATGCAGTCTGCAAGAGAAGCGAGAGGGTCAATCGACACTTTTCCAGCCAGCCACTTATAAGCAGCCCATCTGGTACGGGGTAGAAATAGCACGCAAGGACAGACATATTAAGTACAGTAGGTCTGTAGGTTGGGAGCACTATGTAGCCCCGCCATCGCATCACCCTATTAGGATTGCCTGGGGGGAATACACTAAGACGACTGCTATCCATGGATGTACTTACTCAACCTAGCCCTAGTTCGTGATAGCCTACCCGCTACCGACTAAAAGGAACTGTATACCTAATATTTAGTTGATAGGACATCCACTGTAAGGGATAATTATAGGCACTGTCTATCGTATCTGCCATGTAAGTACCGTAGGTACTGTGGTTTAAATTTGACTGCATGCTGGCATCGTCCGTCTATCAATTATAATTCGTTTTTATGTTAGGCATTTGAGCCATGTTACATGTATGTAATTATTGTTTCTGTTGGTACCTATCTAAGTCAACGATAAGTTGCCATCAAGCTTTAGTATTACCTACGGTTCTGATACAATTCATTTGTTAATCAACGTGGCGAGGACGTGTGATAGAACTGTTATTCGTACCTTGTCATAGTTGCGTGCAAGTAATACATCAGTTGATTTTATGTTATCTCAACTGTGTCCCCTGAACCCAAGCCCCCCGCCATAACCGGTTTTAGTCGGTATTCTCTCTGAAGCGCATTTCGTGTTTTCTTTCTCTACGCATCTGTTTTTGGTTCTTGTATCTGATTCATTTCTAGCAACCCAGGTTATATAACAGTTTTAGTTTGCATGTGAAGCACACCCAGAGTATACATCAGCGTTCACGTTGAGTGGTGAAGAGGAGGAGCAGTTACTAATAACACAACAAGTCAGCCTAATCGTGTAGTGAAGTAGGATTTCGACATACTCCAGGTGGGAAATAGATATGTGTTTCCAAACAAATATAACAGGTCAGTTCGAACTTTCACATTAAGAGTTATTATTGTACAGAGGTCTCGCAGACAGGCATGATCGGCAATACTTCACTTGAGGCCGGGAAACCCTCCTGAGTTGAAGATATATCAACGAACATTGGAGGTTACGAATCATCAATCTCACATTATGAATACAACCTCGAGTATCCTGGCGCAAACCGCCTCTGTGGAAGTGACTCTGCAACCGAAAAAAAGAAAAAAGAGAGAGAGAGAGAAGGCTACTGAAGGATATCTAAACGAAGAGAGTTGGCATCTAGCAAGGCTGCTAATAGAAAATGTATAATGAATAACAAAGTATGTGGCTTTATCCGTAAAAAATTGGAATCTAGTTTCATTGGTTTATAAACTATTGATGAACTCTCTTACTCGGGATAAATATTGTTACATCTTTGCGTCACTGACCGGAAAGCTCTTCCGACGTTGTGAAGTTTCAAAGGTTAAGGATAGATATCACCCTTCAATAGTCAAAATTTCCTAAGTTTGTTTCTTCAGTCCCCAAGGAAAACAATACTGTACTGTCAAGATTATTTGTGAGTTAATTGCCAATTTTCCCTATCATAGAGCATTCCAGTTGAACTCGTCTAACTGCCATGCCAAAATGATTTTCCAACTAACCCACTTTGTAAGATTGATCTCATATTTACAACTAACCTCTTCTTACGGAACTGGTTGCGAAGGATTAAAATGGATTGTCCTCCATTTGCTCTACTCTCGCTGATAAGTCTGGATCCGAATATCTCTTTTCGAACAAGGCAGCCGTTAATTGTTCTCGCTGTTCCTTATTGCAATCTATGGAGCAACTTCGTGAAGCTGATCTCTGTACTCGCTCCATGGAGACTACCAAGGAAGCAGAACTTCTGGATTTCATCTCGTGTTATTGGTGATGAAAGTGACGACAGTGTTGTGTGACTCGCTTCACAATGAGATCTATCTGAGCACTACCAGAATAGGTAGGAACATGCAAGTATATTGTGACAAAGGCTTGTTTTTTAACTGTTAAGTGTTCTTGTTGCTGAAGCCTTAAATTTCTAAATAGGTATGTATTTTGGTAGAGTCAAGAGACGCAACTCCTAGAGGTTGCGTTTTGCCTGCTATGCCCTCTTAAATTCAGGTGAGGCCCCGTTTTGAGGGAATAGAACCAACTATCCTCGTGAGAAACGCAAAACCAGGTACAATCGGAAATGTAGCGATTTATTCAGATTTATTTACTTGTACTTAATATCGGTACTTCGCCAAAGTCGAGGTTCTCTGTTTATTACTGTGTAAATCGCTGGGCAACCCGCGGCGCTGCCTTAATGTTACCTAGAATGCCCCACGCTGCCCCTCCAAGACTCCAGAGGTTAATAGGTACCTGATATACGTGTGTGCCCAAGTACCAGACACCCACATGTTCAATAGGCATGACCTACAATACGCCGGTAGCCTAATCGTGGAAGATACCTACAGTAGTAGAGGGGTAATCGAAACGGGCGGCAAAGCAGCTTCTTTTGTCTTCACCTAGGTATTTCATTTGGAGCCCAGATGTTTGGCATTTCATATCCAAAACGCATATCCTAAAGGCGTTTGATCCTCGGAATAGTCTCATATCATCAACACTACGGGCTGCCCACGTAGGTACCTCTCTGATTCTACATATGAGGCACTGGATAGTGCCCCCGCTCCCCTAGACGATCCGCAACGGTCGCGATCCACGCTAGAACCACCACATCTTCGCTACCGCCACCACTGGTTCTGGTCCTGGTTCTGTTTGTTGTCTGTCCTTTCGCGTCCAAGGCTGAACTGATTGTTGCCGCCTAAAGGGCACTCTGGCCTTTTCTCACTGGGCCAGTAGTTTAGAAAATATCGACCACCCCAACTGCGCGTTCATTTTCGCATCTCCTCACCAAGCTGCGCAAACAATCCCCACGCCTCTGCAACGTCACCGCCAACAGCCACTCCCACCCGAGCAAAGTATTGGCACGCGTCTGTCGCATCACACCGCTCGAAGCCTACATCTTGTCGCCCTGCGCCTACGAATCTTCCTACCTCTTCAGAACATCATGGCGGGCTTTGTCGAGCAGCTCTGGGAGTCTATCTTCACCCCGGGCCCAACGCCGAGTCTTCTGATAGCAACGAATGTTACCTTTGCTGCCCTGCAGCTGGTTCTGCTCGCGCTTCTCATTGCCACCTATAGCGTGCACTTCGTCGTTCTGTCTTTCATATCAGGGGGATTATGGTGGGCTATCAATTGGTTCGCGACCGAATTAAATGCCGCGAAGGCAAGGGAAGAGGCCGAGAAGGCGCGGGCTGACCAGAGATCTGCTCGCCAAGGCACCGATGACAGTGAGACAGAAGTCGAAACAATCATCTCTGAGAGCAAACCGAAAACGGGAAGCAGTGAAGTTGAGCCGGTGGCACAGATAGGAGATCTCAAGCTCCGCACTACAGAGCGTTCGTCTGAGTCCAAGTCTGCTGCCAGCACTGAGGATGAGTGGGAGAAGGTATCTGAGAACGAGAAGGACAAATAATTGTGTATGGGGAGTGAGGACATGAACGCATGCATTGTTGATGATTTTACGAGGTGTATGAGCACCTACCCTACCAGTCGTTGCGAGTTAGATGTGGGATGGACCGTGATTTATTTCGTGCATCGAATACCCAGGCAGCGTTTCTGGGTTGGTTATCTTCATGGATGCTATCCGCGTTGAGCGACAATACCGACTTCCGAACATCTTTGTTAAGAAAGATCGGTTGGTCGACAATCGCATTGCAAGTAGTACGGTACATATTATTCACGTCCAGGTATCTGCTACCTGCGTACATACTTCATGTATGAACATACATGTACCTATAAACATGTTTTGCTGTCACAACCTTACACTAGGCGCCCGAGATAGCTACATGTAACTATCTGCATCACGTGATGAGCTCATGAGTGGCCTAGGGCGTAGCTATAGTACACAGTAGGTAAGTACCTATGCTGCGGGTGTACATAAGAGCAGTCGCTACCTTAGCTGCATGCCTAAAGACAGAATCGCTAGGTACGTACTCCGTACGGTACAGCACTTAGTCCAATTTCTTCAAAAGTGCAAGCTCCCACCCAGCCTTGTCAATACCTACATACATACATTTGCTTGCATCCTAGCCCAAGCCTCAACCTATAGCACACCGGTAGCAATCTTCAGACAGACCAAACAAAATACTCAACTACCAATACTCACATTGACGGCAAGGTCGTCGACAATCGGCTAAGATGAAGCTCGTCAGGTATGCTCTGCCCCAACCTCTTGACGCACCGGAGTGCTGAAACCAATGCTGCCAAGCTCCTCCGCCCACGGCGCCGATGCTGATGATGCCTGTCCAGATTCTTGATGAAGTGCGCCAATGAAACGGTGACAATTGAATTGAAGAATGGTGCGTCTTCCTACGCCCCTCGTCTTCACCCTTGCGTGTACGCACCTGTGCATCTCCACTAACACCTTCTGCTGCCAGGCACGATCATACACGGCACGATCACATCAGTCTCGCCGCAGATGAACACGGCCCTGCGCATGGTGAAGATGACGCCGCGCGGCCAGGATCCTCTCTCCCTCGACACGATGAACATCCGCGGCTCGACCATCCGCTACTTCATACTGCCCGACTCTCTCCCCCTCGATACCCTCCTCATCGACGACTCAGTCAAGCCCAAGAACAAGGCACGCAAGGAGGCTGCCGACCGCGGCGGCCGGGGTGGCCCTGGACGGGGACGGGGACGGGGTCGTGGCAGGGGACGTGGTCGGGGGCGGTAATGGGGAAACCTATCATGATTCTGTTTTCACCTTTCGCTACGAAGAGGAGTACCGGGGGCACGAGACAAATGAACAAACCAATGGAAGAGACTTCCGCGACAACGGAGATTCGGCAGTTCTGGCCTCGGTTGCTGCGCTTTATGAGATCGTATCTCATGAACATGTCTCAGAACGAAGTCGTCGACATTTGCTGTGGACTGGGGTGTTGTTGCGATGTTCGGGGGAAGATATAGGAAGAACTAATCAATACACGGCGGCGTTCGAAGCTGGCGAATTTGCAGCAGCATAAAAAAGAAATAAGACTTAGGAAATAGGTACGCCGGCTAGGCTCCAAAGATTCGCCGTTGACTTTATGTGTCTATGTGTCTGTGTATATGTGCGTGTGTATGTATGAGCGGCCGAGACACCCCTATGTGATGATATCCATACGATTTTCACCGTAATTAACCATGTGTGTTCCTTCATCAGTGCAACGAAGGCTTATTTATTTCCAACTTGGGCTTCTCTCCCTCACCTCGGTATTTATTATTGTCTTCTTTGATTCTTTTATATCAGCATGGGTTAGGACTCCCTCCATATCCGAATAATCTGCAATTTCTCCCAACCAGCCTTCTTCCCACTTGATCCCACAGTCTCAACCCTCCATATACCACCGCCCTCGAGTCCACGTACCCGCTCCTTGACTTGCTCCGGCTTATTCTGCGCACACAGCAACACGTACGCACATCCTCGATCAGACAGCACGCGCGGCAGGCTATCGAGGAGCCGATCAGTAGTCTCCATGCCATCTCTCCCGCCCGCGTACGACAGCGCCAATAGGTACGAATCCTCTTCGAACGAGGACTCTGCCGCCCCTTTCATCCTGCTGCTCTCCTCATGATCGCGGCCCTGCTGCCTCCCCTCTCGCAGAGGCAACTCAGCCGTCGGCACATAAGGCGGGTTGAAAACCAGCATGTCGACGCTGCGATCCCTGCACGGCCCCGCGAGATCTCCCTGCACGGCGCCGAGGAACGCCGCGCCGGCCGTGGCGGGGTTCGATCCGACGGCCCTGCGGACTGTCTCCGCCGTCGCGGCGCAGGCGTGCGCGTTCATGTCCACGGCCCCCGTCAGGATGGCGCGGGTCCCGAAGAGGGTTGCTGCGTGTGCTGTGACGAAGGCGATGACGACGCCTGAGCCTGGGCCTATCTCTACTACCAGGGGAGGTGGCGGCGGCGGCTGTGTGGACGTGGAAGCAAATGTGGAAGAAGAAGAAGGAGGAGGAGGAGAGACTTGAAAATGGGATTGTAGGAATGAGATCTCTGATGCTGATGAGAGCGTGTCGAGGAGGAGGAAGGAGTCCTCTGCTGGTTCGTAGACTCGCTCGTAAGCTACGTGCGATGTATCTGGCGTTGGTAGCATCGTCGCTTGTGAGTGACTGAGTAAGTACCCAACTATATATGTAGGTTAGTACACAATGTGATGTTCAATGAAGGGGAAGTTTCTAGATATTACTTGTTGTGAACTTGGCCTCGTTCGTGGAATAGAGTTGTTGAGAAAAGTGGATACGTGATTATCTAGGGCATGTTCTAGAGATGGGAGAACGCCGGATAGTGCGATGTGACAATTGAGGCTATCCCAAACCCCAAAATAGGAAACATGTGATATTGATGGGAGGGAGAAAATATGCGGCACAGGGTTCAATGACTACTACTTTAGTAATTAGAAGTCGCGCTATCGAAAGCCAAACTTGTCGGCCCCTCATTTTCTCCTTTGAGCATCCGATGCCGAGTTCAAGGGCTGATCTCTTGTTTATTGGGACCTCAAGATACAGCACTGAACGTCTCTAAGCCATGCCTCCCCGTAGCTCTCCATCGTTAACCAGCCATCCGTCGTGAGTTCTTAACCTCATTGTACCCGGTGTCTGAAAGTCACAAGCCCACACAGATACGTTGTAACAATGCTCATGCCAACAAATTTCAAGGCAGCGAATCCTGAAGTATGTTTCTCTCTCAGTCTGGCTGATTCCCGTGTTGTCTATCCTCCTGAGGCTCGTTCCCTTCACATTATCACACACTCAACCCCGGGATCATGCCTCGATGGCCCGATACCCCAGCGACAGCGCTCGCGAATACTCACAACCATACGCACGAGGTTGTGATCGTAGCATCCGGGCGTTGCGCAAGCAGGACACAAGCCTACAATCTCGAGCTCGGGCGCCGGCTCCCGGGCCACGCCATCCCCGAACATGCCGCAGTAGTTGAACCCGTAACCTGGCCAGCATGGCTGTCGGATCGCAAGCCAGTGATGTCCGCAGTTGCGGCTGATGTAGTGAGTTGTGAGGCACATTGCCTCTTTTTCTTTTTAGTCGTCTTCGTCTTCCTGCCTTTCCTTTTCCCCTTTTCTTTCCTTTCCTATGTCTTCCCTTCCCCTTCTGCCCTGTGATGTGAGACTAAGGCTCGGCTAGATCATCAACCATTCATGCATGCCTCGCAGAGACAGGCGAGCATGCAGAGTAGCTGTGCGTTCGCAGCTGTCACTTGCCACTGTGGACTTCGTGTGGTGCTGACGGGATGGCTGGTCCTCGACTGCTGGATATGTTTGTGTCACTCCGCCTGTTCGAAGACACTGTTACCGCCGAATGGGCAAAGATTTGAAGAGGAAGCCTGCTTGTTTGGCTCTCTGAGTTTCTCCACTTGTTGTTGTATGATGAGTCCTAGGTATGGCGATGGTTGACTATTATTGACTCAGGTCCGTAGTCGGATAGATAGACTATGTAACGAGGAACCGCAGGGAAGGAACGGGCCTCGAAACCGATATCTGATAGGTAGTAGTATGTTACACCTTTCCGATTTGAAAACAATGTGATCTTATCTGTTACAGGTGGTTCAATATCTTGCCAGCCATCGCACAACTAAGCACATGGGATAATAGTTTTCATTTGGTATTCACGTATTATATATTAGCCACTGTCTACCTACCATAAATCATATACTATGCACAAGCAACTGAGACGTGTCCGACTTCATTGAACACTCGGACACTAGATCCGCCGCCACAGGACCATGTTCCCATCCAGATATATACAATCTATTGTTTTCACATGCATTGATACAATGCAATACCTATGCTATCATGAATGTACACAGTGTCAATCTTCTTCGAAAATTCGATTATTATAAAGTATGGTATCATAGTCAGGTCGTATCCACCTCGTTGGCTTTTCGTTCCTCTTCACCTAAGGAGTCATCATCCGCGACGTTCTTATAGATCCGCTCTAGCATCTCTTCAATCCGCGTTGAGGTGCGTTCAAGGTTGGCCAACCGCACAGCCAAATCCTCACTCTGGCCCGAATCGCTTAACAGGTTTCGAACTTGTTCGGGTTGTACTCCACTGCAACACCGGGGGGTTAATTATGGCCGTGCTGCGCATAATAATTGTGTGTTTGGGAGTTGTTAAAGGCTTGTAATACAGGTTGGTAGCCTCAAGAAAAACTTTCGCAAGTTAAGGGGGGTAAAGAAAGAAGCAACTACAGTCATTACTTACTATGGAGCTAGCGAGTCTCGTCGACTAGGCGTCTTCGGAGGCGGCTCTTTATTTGTATCATCACCGGTTTGAGAACTCCGAGGCTGTGACGAACTCTGGTGGCGTAGAAATTGCCGTCGTATCATGTGGTGCGTCAGCTCGTCATCCACAGCGATGTCTTCTTCCACTGAATCGGGCGGTGGGATATCGAATACTGTCTGGATATCACTGTGACTTGTAATGCGCCACTTCTCCCAGAATCTCCCCTTTCCGCGGTGCCTCCTTTGCTGCTGCTGCTTTGCTTCTCCTGCGTATTCTGACCAGAGTAGACGTCGCTCTAGGATAGCAATGAGAAGTAACACTGGCAGGTTGATAGCCCGAACAAATGCCACATGAATTTTATGAAACCATCGGGGACTGACTAAAAATTTCATCGGGACCAGTATAAACAGAGCGATTATATTAAAAGGTGGTTGATAGGCGAAAATGGCGTCGCTTTTCACACCTTCAAGCGTTAACACGGCCTTACGAAAATGTATCTCGGCTGTCGCATTCGCCACAACACTGGCAAAGGTATTTGTCAGCATCGACACGAGGATTGTTAGGAAGAGGGTATTCCCGAGGAATGCAAAAGTGATCATCAATATGGGGCCCAGCAACCAGTGGAAATCCGCCTAAGAAAAATTGGTTAACGAGTTCTGGTGGACCAGTCTGTCGAGTCCAGTATCAAACCTACCGATTCAGATACTCCGCTGCCGTCTAAACCGAACCAAATCCATAACATCCATTTGCCAATGGTTCTATCGAAGTTAGTCGGTATCAGGAGAAAGCAGACAAGCTACCTACATAGGATCATGGCGACCTTCCGCTAGCCATACCATCGATAGCAAGAAGCCAAAGAAACACCTGAATCACGGATTATATTAATCATCACAGACAAACAACGAGGATTCTCGAAAATACGGTTCCATGAGAAGTGAAGCCAACTTACCAGGCAGCTAAAAAGGTCAGCACGGCGAAGTCCGCCATCATCGCTCGCAGTGAGAGAAACACGATGTTTCCGGAGAGAAGATTGAACGCTAGCCGTGGAATGAGAACTGGTGCACCCATGGCAAGAACATCAAGGGCCTGCTGCCCGGGACCTAGAGAGCCTGTCCTCCATCCATGAATGCGCAAGATGGCATACGTCCAATATACTGCGATAAACATGACGTCCAAGAAAGACCAAAGGTTTTGGGCATAGACCGACCTAGGGATTAACTTAGTACCTGATTGGTGACTTTTTTATTTGTGTGAAAACTTACCATCCATGCTCTAGGATTGTGGCAAACTGGTCAAGAGCCCAGCCGAAGGCATAGACTGCGAATGCCAACTCGAAAACGCTCAGGTAGGTCGGGTCTCGTTCCAACATGAATAGAAGGTATAAAACTAACAGGGTAACAAACTGTATTATCTCGAGAGCGTTTCTGGTTCGCGGTACAATTAACCGGTACTGGTTTAGTAAAGGTTCCTTATGCGGCTGGTATAATGAGATAGGCTTCCGCTTATATCGATCTGGGATTAGATCAAGGAAAGTTGATGGCGTATAAACAATCTGGCCAATGTAGATAGCATCGACCCTTTCCACGTTTAGTCTGGCAGTCAGCTAACAAGGCGAATGCCAGAAGACTTACACTGTTTTGCAGTATGTAGAGCTGAGGAAATACCTACTCCCCGTGAGGATGGCTATCTCAAGAGCAGGCAAAGTCCTGTTATAGCTAATTGTGGAGTCCAACGAAGCATCACGGCGAATCTCCTCAGGGGCATTTTGAAAGGGCTCGAATCCAGCGATGAGCAGGTTGGCCAGGAGCAGTAGTCCCTCGGAGCCCGGGTTGTCATCGCCAAATCGCCTCAAAATACGGGTGGCAACGACTTCGCAGAGCATTGCTCGCGTGTAATGGACGTTCTGTCGGTTGCTCATATGCTCCTGCTCGTGTAAGAACTGCGAGCGGTTTACGAGCAAACAATACACTAACATAGTATCAGCATCCAAGAGTAAGGGCGTCGTGGGTGAGGACCAGGAGGAGTTATACCGATAGATATATCATCTAGCTCGTATAGCTTGTCGACCAACGGTCGCACAACGGATACATTAAGCCGAAGATCTCCCAACTGCTCGAAAGTCAGGTAGTCTTCGACTATGCTGATGACATCTCTGCGTATCCTATGGATGGTCGTGTACACGGGCAGATGGCTGTGGGAGTTCGGAGCACAGCTGAAGAAGGGGCCGTCTTCCACGCCATAACTGTGGAGGGAGCGGTTGAGAAGTGGCCGCTGCTCTGGGTCTTGGACCCTGACAGTTCGACTCGTCCTGCACGCCATTCATGTGTATGTCCCCTATGCGTCGAGTGGAGAGTTGCCAGCTTCCAAGACTCTGCCGGCAGAGACAAGGAAGATATGCGACATAGACTAGGTAGTAGTGCAAATCACGTGTAGGCACCTGGTGTTCTTGACCTGGGCATGTTCCGGGTAGAAATAGAAAAAGAAGAGAACCCCGGGTTACTAAGTAGTGATAGCTACCTGGATGGCTCAGGAACGACCGCTTTTGGTGCACTTTGTAGGCTGTCCTAATATGAGGCTTGGCGTTTGGGTCTAGATTTGATGATCCTAGATGGGGATATGCACGTTTCACGATGTGAGTGCCGGAGGAGAGATGGTATCTTAATGTGGATACAGGTAAGTCCCTAAGGTAGGTACTAAAACATCTCTTTGAGTTCTGTAGATGGCAGATTAGCCCCGTCCAGGAAGAGAGAGCAGTTTGAACAATCATTTGCTACCTACTTGAACTTCCATCCAAACCCAGCTATCTGTACCAGTGTTTTAAATTGCCGACTTATCTATGGGCACTAACAATGACGTCGACTGTGCATGGGCTTTGAACTGGAATCCCTACTGTGCAGTAGGTAGGTAGATCAGAACTGTGTTATTTTAGTGGAACACTTACCCCAATTCACGCGTGCAGTTTCAGTATGTACATCCTCAAGGCCCAGATTACATGTACGTAACACTACAAAAAGAAGAGGTATACTTTACCAGGTATGTATAAACAAAGTTTGACACCTTTATCTGTAGTAGTGGTACGTCCAACTGAATAAGTAAGCACCATGTAGGTAGGAAACTCGGGGGCTTGAAGGGGTCTTATGCTAACCACAATTAACAAATAATGTCCAGTAGTTTCTTTCGCAAATAATCATACCACTTACACTAGGTATTTACAAGAGCACAAGTTATGTGCCTAAGATGTAGTACCTGCCATGTAGACTAATCCAATACCTACCCACCAACACCTTTATCGGGCCTATCAGATCAACACTCCGGTTTTATTTCCACAGCAACACTATCAGCCTTGCGTCCCCTCGACAACATCGTGCAGCAGGCTCAAGCCCTGCCACTTGTGACGATGCCATGGTGGCCACCCGGTTCAAGCAAGGACGATGCCTCCTCAAGACGGCCTGTCTCGTGGACTGACAGCCTCAACGGCACGGACTGGGAGCATTACAAGGATCCCAGAAACTGGATCCCAACGGTGCTGGTAACAACAACTGCCCTGGTATCGCTACAGATATACCGGTCGTACATGCGCCGTATACCGGGGGCCGTCTACGTCCAGCCAAATTTCTTCCGGAAGAGGAGCCTGTTTGGCCAGGTCACAAGTGTAGGGGACGGGGACAATTTTCACCTGTTCCACACTCCGGGCGGCCGACTATTGGGTTGGGGTTGGCTGCGGAACGTCCCCAGCAAGAGGGCCGAGCTCAAGAACAGGACGGTATGTTCCATTACCCCTATAAATGCATCCAGCCGCCACTCTTGTTCTTGGATTTGATGTCAAGGCTAACCCGTCATCACTCAAGATCCCCATACGCCTCGCGGGTATCGATGCCCCAGAAGGTGCTCATTTCGGCCGACCCGCACAACCGTTTTCGACAGATGCCCTAGCGTGGCTGTCCGACTACATTCTCGGAAGAAGAGTACGTGCCAAGGTCTACAAGCGAGATCATTACGACCGCATCGTGGCTACGGTGTACGTAAGACGATATTTCCTCCGTCGAGACGTTGGTCTGGAAATGCTCAAGAATGGCTTGGCCACAACTTATGAAGCGAAATCCGGGGCTGAGTTTGGCGGCCTGGAAGAAAAATACAAAGCTGCTGAAGGTATGGCCAAGGCCAAGAAGCTTGGAATATGGAGCGGAAATCCAAAGCACTTCGAGAGCCCTCGTGAATATAAGACGAGGATGAATGGCACGCAAGAAGAATTGAACAAATAGTATAAACAAACCATGACTGTTCTTGAAGCAGCTCTGCCTCTACTAGTTCCGAGCCTGACGGGCGAGCCTGGTGGGAGGCTTACCCACCTGGTTAGTTTATGGAGCGTAGCTGATGAGGAACGGTGGCACAATCCAAGAAGTCAACAAGTGTCGTGATCGGTTCATGGCTTCGTATAATCAATTACACAACGGCGATATGGTGATTGTGATCAGAGTGCAACTGTTTTCGTTGCCCGTCAGCTGCGTAAGTAAGCCCTCCCTGTACAACAACAGCCAGATCGGATACCTTTAGAGGCTCTATATCAAAACTAGGCGTCAAAATACCAAAGAAAAAAAAAAAGGCATCCTATTCTCTTTACTTTTCTGTAACATATGCTTATGCTGACATTGATACTTTTGCTTCAGATCGGCTACGAATACGGTTGGTTGGCTCATTCATAGTATCTGAGCATGTATGCGGCATCTACGTATCTAAAGGAGCCTCTTTTTTGAGGCGTATCTTCAGGTTGTCTGTGGGAATTATGGTTAGAAAGACCCGTGGACCTGCGAAATTGGCCGCATCAGTGAACTGACTACTATAGTCTTACAGGCATCTCTCTTGCACACAGCTGATCTTATTGTGCTTTGTTACTGCCGTTGTGTTCTAGTTGTGAATCTCTATCTATCACTGTAGCCTGAGCACTTTCCACTTGTTACAGGAGTATACAATGATAGGATAATGGCATTGCAAAATCGAGTCCTTCAGACTTGACGTTGATTTCTCAACTACACCAAAGTGTTTTCGAGCGCGATCACGTTGCAATATATCTCTATATTGTAGCCTAGAAAACCAAAGGCTTAGGTTTCGCTTCTCTAGCTCTATGCCTACAATGCAGAAGGACTTTTGATCCTCATCTTCTGTATGCTAAAGTGGAGTGCACGTTCGATACGAGGTACTTAGGTACACACCCGGTACTTTCAAGGCCAGTGCTGATATTGGTGTGCTACCTGTAAGGAGGTATGTTCTACACATACGATGTCACCAAACGAAATGATGTATGACAGGAACGGATCCTGTTTCCTTTGTTTGCGGCACAACAAAATGTTCGCCAGTCATTTTAAGTAGACTGATAGGTATGCCATGCACCTGGTAAAGTAATGGTTGCGCAGCCGTAATAACACCACTACGTATCTTGCAACATCCCAATTAAAAGCTTTGATGTTTGTAAGCATATTGGCATAGACAGTCCGACTGCTATGGATATATTCAAGTGTATCTAGTATCGTAAACACGAGATCATGACAGATCAATTTTGTCTGTTCCAGTGCCGGCCAATGGGTAACACGAGCCATCAATCACAGTGCAGGAATAGTGAGCCACGATTTTCGGACCCCAGTCAAACAGCTACATATGGACTACTGTAGCAGCTGCCCCTGGCACTGCCCTGGTTTCTCTCGTCCACATTTAGAATGTGCACCAATCCTAGCTCGTGTTAGGGGATTGTGCCAAAACAGCCCCGTTAATCATTTTGTTTCCGACACCTTACTTACTTGTCGTACAGTAGATTCTCTTTGTCCCCTTGGCTGTGCGGGCTCTTCCTCTCAATCATTCCTTTTTGTTGCTGGACTGAGGGGAGAAGGCCAGTTTGATATCGTCGCTCCTTTGATATCATCTACCTAGCGACTAGGTACTTGTTAGCGACGACAACAATAACCCGTTTCGCTACTGGCGTGATTGTCATCTTTGCTGTCCTCAGTCATTCGTTTTCTCTCTCTGCCAAGGACAGCCCAATCATCCAGCCCCCTTTGCACGTCCCCTGATCTGAGGGGAGCGGAACCCAGCAAGGCACATCTCTGACAATATCTCGCACGAATAACAGTCAGAAAAATAATACCGGTATCAATTGTGAATATTCCTCGCAACCCACAACAGTCGTTCCTTGTAGCCGATGCTAGTCATACGGCGCTTTATCTGAAGGGCATCGGTTGTCTGAGCGCCCTAGTCATTCTTTTTACTCACCCAGCAGCACGTTCACTTTATACACACGTCTATAATCCCGGTATACCTACTAATATTACTTGGCAATTCGACATACGACGCGCAGTGAGCTCTAAACAGAACAGCCGACTTCAACAGTACACAAACTCTCAGCCAGAGAGAAAGAGACCTGGTGAGTACCAGAAACAATCTCCTTATTTCGATCTGATCTCCAATCCCGTCCCTACTCCCACTCCCACTAGTGTGTGGAGTAGGTGATTTACCCTACCTACTGCGTAGACACTTACTGTATTCTCGCAATGTCTTTAACTATGCTGCTTTGTTTTATCTCTGCCAATCCAAGGCAGAACTTGACAAACAAGGGACTATATGTCAATCGGTTCAACAGCCCAGACCTCTCTGCTCTTGAGGGAGCGTGTTGCGTGGCCGGCGCTCTTGGTACACGGCAGGTTCTGCAACCGAGCCTGGGCAGTGTGCCTGGGCGCTGACCCAGAACCAGGGAGAAAAAAGGCTCATGGCTCGACGTCGCTAGCGTCCTGCGCTGTACCTGGCTACCGTGCCACTGTCCCTATTAGTGCGCCGTTAAGTGTCGTCAGCACCCCACCGCGAGCAGCTGTTGTGCTGGAACATCAACCAACTCATCTCATATTCTCACGTTTCTAGCTAACACACGGACCCACCCTTCTGAATGCTTCCCATTCCGCTGTACCCTTTCTCCGTCCCATGTCTTCCTCTTCTGCTTGAGAGTCTTGATTGATGGCAACCCCGTCTGTCACGCTACACATCTCACAATATATACTACCATCGTTGATTAATCCTAATATCTCTTTTCATTATGCAGACAGTCTTTAACTGAATTCGAATTCTTTATCCTTCACCATTCCGACGACAGAATAAAATATCTGGTGATTATACAAAACAGAGTGCCAGTTGTGCGGGTTTGTCAATTCAAAACACGACTCGTTCCATCAGTCGCGACGAAAAAGTATACCCACGCTTAGCCTTGCACAGTACGCTTGCATTGAGTACCCAACGGACGAACGAATACACGCAATCAGCCGAGGCTATGGACCAGGTGTGATATTGGGTGTCACCACGGACTTTCTCTGGACCGGGGCGAACATCACCATCGCGATCGCAGGTGTCTCCGTCGTGGGGTTTGCCATAAAGAATCATGGGAACATCTCCTCCATGCTGGTCTGCTGCGCGCAGCCATCGCCGGTTCGCCTCACCATGGCTCCTCGCGATGACTTCGTTTGCGACATTGTCACGAACTCTCACGTTTAATCCCATTCCGAGTCCCAATTTCGATATTAGCGATCTTGGGCAAGTTGGGTTTGCAGGCGACTTTGAAGGCATTTCATTCTATGAGTTTGAGGGACAGACTGAGCAGCCGTTCAGCTCTAATGGATCAGAACAGCTTATGACACGTCTGCCTAACGGCGTTTTCATCGACCTCCTCAGTGCCGATGCCTCGATTAAGGACATGTGCGTATTCCAAGGCCGGGTCATTTTAGGAGGAAACTTTACGAGTGTTGGTGGTGAGGAATCTATTGGTGTGGCTGCCTTCAACACAACGACTTCTGAGATCACACCATTGCCTGGGCTATCAGGTCAAGTCGACAGTCTATTATGTGACGATGACGCTGGTGTTGTTTACATTGGTGGCAGTTTCCGAGCGGAGGATTCATTTAATGCAATTACATGGCTCGCCTCCTCCAATTGGTCAAGCTTGCCATTTGCTGGGTTCAATGGACCGGTCAGCTCGATTGTGAAAGCCTCGAGCGGACATATCATCTTTGGAGGTAGCTTTACAGGCCTTGGAAATACGAGCGCACCGAGTATACCAGATGCACAAACCATCAACATTAATTCGGCAAGACTTTCTACATATCAAGGTAGTACGACGGCGGGGTTCAGTGATCCCAAGAACATCATATGCAATACAGGAGGGACCGATGGCCAAGGCAAGACCTGGCTTCTAGAAGACAATGTCCCAGGCAATTGGGCAGCTTCGTTCGATTTCGGCTTCGAGCCCACCAAACTTCGGTTAAGGAATACGCGCCAGGATGGCAGAGGAACTCGTACTTGGATGTTCACTGCGCAGCCGAACAACGGAATTATGAATTTCACTTATATCGATCCTGAAAGTGGAAAGAATATGAGTTGCAGTAACAAATGCCCTCTCAGCAATGATACCAGTGTTGAATATCAGGACTTCCATTTCGTCAATCATATCGGTATGAATGCCTTCAGAATTGATATTTCGGATTGGTATGGCCAGGGGGGTGGTCTGGACAGTATTGAATTATATCAGGACGATGTCTACGCATTTGCTATTAACACATTCAACGAACCACCCTGTGCCAATTCCAGCTCCCCGTCCAACTCTACAGCAATTGGACCATGGACTGTCACCCCTGCAGGACTGAGCAATTCTGAGTATCTATCAGCCGTATTGTCTAAACCAATCACCTCCGATGCGGCCTCCGTCGTCTTCCAACCCGACATAAGGGAATCTGGCGAGTATGTCATCAAGATTTACACACCAGGGTGTCGTCAAGATGATACCTGCGATAGACGTGGCCAAGTCAACGTATTCGGTTCCTTGAATACTACTAGTGGAAACCAGCACTTAAACAACGGTCGGTCCATTTACCAGACGAATGAATTCGACAAGTACGACCAAATCTACTTTGGGAATGTCGACGTTTCTTCTAGTTCTTTCCGCCCGAGCATTACACTCTCCCCGGTAGCAGGGCAATCACTTTCTTCAAACGATATGGTCATGGTAGCTCAAAAGATTGGCGTCGAACGAATGAATAGCACGGGTGGTCTAAATGGACTATTTGAATACGACCCAACCAAGGCTACTGTGGACACGTCCGATTTTGATAGCTCAGCGTTCAATAAGCTCGGTTCCACTTTTGATTCTGAATCTGCAGTTCTGTCACTTCTGGCTACCAACAATCGTACCTATATTGGTGGCAACTTCACATCGTCAACTATCAATAACGTCGTTGCGCTTGACACTGATGGTCAAACTAAACCCCTCGACGGTGGCCTTAACGGCGAAATCGTCTCTATGTACTATAGTAATGGACAACTTTTCGTCGGCGGTTCCTTCGACGACACTCAGACTGGAGGAGCGACCGGACTGTCTAACGTGGCTGCCTACGATGAACAACAGAACAAATGGGTAGCTCTCGGTGCAGGTGTCGATGGACCTGTTATGAATGTTGTCCCGATGACATTGAATTTGACGGGTAATGCTACAGAGGAAGCTATTGTCTTGACGGGCGATTTCTTACGAATACTTCCTTTTGGATCTAACGACGCCGCCAACGCTACTGGTTTTGCGGTGTGGGTGAAATCTCAAAGTGACTGGCTACAGAATTTGGACATGCCAGTACCATTCTTAGATGGACAGTTAGCAGCTTCACTTCTCAGTGCACCTGATAATGCAGAGCTCTACGCTGGATCACTCTCCTCCCAATCACTCAGAGCTTATGGCGCAGCGTCAACTAACGGTATGCTGGGGACATTTCCTATTAAGATCTCACCCACTGTTTCTTCCGGCAACTCGACGGCCAAGCTCTCGAAACGTGAGCTGTCTGTCAACGGCACAGGTTCGGCTTCTGGTGTCGTGACCGGTGCGTTCGACACCAACAACGGCAGGAATATCACGGTGCTTGCTGGCCACTTTACATCCAAGACAACCAATGGATCAACAGTTTATAACCTTGCGTTCATTGATAGGAAAAATTCCGATTCTGTCACGGGTCTCGGGACGGAGCTACCCCCAGAGTCTATTTTCTTAGCTTTAGCAATTCAGGGTGACACGGTTTTCGCAGGAGGCCGCGTGAACGGCACCATACAGGAATCACCCGTAAACGGTCTTATTTCATACGATGTTGCGGGTGGTTCTCTGAATACGCAGCCTCCAGTCTTAGCTGGAGATAACGTTGTTGTATCATCCGTCGCTGTTCGACCTGACTCTTCTGACCTCTACGTTGGCGGCTCTTTCGATACGGCTGGCTCTCTTCCTTGTCCTGGAGTTTGCATGCTTGACACCAGTCAAAATCAGTGGTCCCGTCCAGGCTTCGAACTATCTGGGACTGTCAACACAATGCTTTGGTCGAGTAGTTCTACGCTCTTCGCAGGTGGGCAACTGAGGATGAATGACACCGATGTCTTTTTAGCATCTTATGATGTCTCTCACAATAAGTGGTCCTCGTTCGATGGTGCCTCCGATCTTCCTGGTCCAGTGGATGCTTTAACCGCTGCAGATGAGAAGCGGGACCAAGTTTGGGCCGCTGGAACTCGACCCGACGGAACGATGTATCTGATGAAGTATGATGAGAATTGGGTAGATGCGGGTATCACGCTAGAACCGGACACTGTGATCACAAGCCTCCAAATGTTTTCCCTGACTGAGGCGCACGACAAATCGGATTTGGTTGACCAAGACCAGGCTCTGCTACTCACCGGATCAATCGCCATTCCCGGTTTTGGTACGGCATCAGGAGCGATCTTCAACGGCACGACTCTTCAGCCCTATATACTCACATCGAGCACCAATACGACCGTGGGCTCTGGATCTCTATCTAAGATCTTCGTTGAGAAAGAAAATTTCTTCAAGAGCTCATCCAGTAAGCAAGCATGCCCACACATTGATTTTCTTTACTAATCGCAATCGTAGAACATGGCTTGGCCCTTGGTTTTATTGTGCTAATCGGTCTGGCCATCTCTCTTGGTTTGATGCTGTTTATTGTGGTTGCTGGTCTTGCTCTTGATAGGTACCGCAAGAAGCGAGACGGCTACGTGCCAGCCCCTACATCTATGATCGACCGCGGTAGTGGCATGCAACGTGTACCGCCGCATGAGCTCCTGGATTCATTAGGGCGCGGACGGCCCGGAGCTCCGCACGTGTGAGAAAACCTACCTCACTGGTGACTAACCAAACAAATATTCGATGGAATATAATTGGATATTTAGGCTTGATGACAAGCGAAAGTATCCCGATAAAATACCTTGTTCTATCTTCTACAACAAAATCACGCAGAGGAGAAAGAGGATGCCAGACACATAAAAGATACCCACGACTTTGTCGATTTGCAGGAGCTGTTAATATACCTGGGTGGAAGCACGACAGCGACCGAATACTTGACGATGGATCAACGAAAGCAGCCAGCTTCCTTAATGTTTACATGTTTATTTTTTCGTCTTTTCATTGTATTAAACCTACCTTCATCACTTTCACATGTACATTTACTATACTCGCGCGTCTCGTCCCCGGCGCGACAATACCGAAACTCGACAAGGAGTATTCGAGGAACCAATCGTTGCAATGCCAGTACATGGATCAACGGCTCCAGAGCCGTCCTCGATTTGAAAGGTCAGATGGTGGATGTAGATAATGAGGCATCTTTGAGAGAATGTAACTTTCTCCTCAGTAGATCTGAATGCATGGCTACTTGGGAGTTTTCGTCAGACTAGAGTAGTTGAACTACGAAGATACTGTTTGTCCAATTGGGATTGAAAATGGCCTCTATTGATACAACTATTTATACTGAAGTCGTTTACATGTGGCTTGTCCTCATTCTGGCCCGTTACTCAGCTAAGGATTGTCGAGTACTACCAGTGGAGCGATGGTGTTCGATCTTTGAGTGGGCAGTAAGTGTCAATATTAACTAACTAATGAATACTCAACTAACTGGTGCATTGAGTGCTATGACGGTGACTTTGGTAAGTTGCCATTGTTGTAAAGTCGTCGACAGGAGCTATTGTTCTTATTGCACAGGTTTTCTTCAATACCTTACTTCCAGGCACCTAAGTACCCTATTAATAAATACTTACTGCATGTAGGTATGACGGAGCTACCTACCTGGTATTGTTAACATGCTCAAGGGTACAGGCTCGACAGGTACCCACCTAGGCGAGGGAAGCCAGGCCATCTAGGTCTAGGTACAGTAGGTAGTTTTAGTCCTTGATAGGCGATAGGTTACCTGTTGCGTACATGCCTAAGGACGAATGTCCCAGCCACACATATTCGCCACAGTAGAAGAAACCTTGCGCGCTGATTAGTAGATCAGCATCTATTTTCCATACCTGCTTATCCCAGTCGCTCGATACACCTCACGCGGCTAACTTGTCCACCTTCAATCTTTGTCGCATCTCCAACTTAGACTTCATCACCTATCGTCCATCGTCTACTCCCGCCACCGAGACATGGTCACCTTTTGCACCGTCACCGTAGCCCGTCATGTCGGACGCTGACTTTGAAACCGTTCAAAGGCTCCAGGCCGAGCGCAACGCTGCTGCTGCCGCAAAGAAAGGAGCGCGACGCTCGGGCCAGCAGGCCGAACACTCGAGCAAGGCGAAGCTCACTGAGTCTTTCGACACAGACCTGTACGATCGAAATGGAGGCGACAAGTATGCCGGCTACCTCACGTCCATCCCCACGGGCGACGGAGACGATGAGGAAATGGAAGATGCCGATAGCTCCCGCCGCCTAGTCGGCCAGTACACGGCCACCCGTGCCCAGATCGACGAGTTTGCCCATGGCAACGGAGCCGAAGAAGACGACCCTTTTGCCGGGCGTGGCGAAAACAGTACCAGGATCGTTGATCGCGAGACCGATTACCAGAAGCGCCGGTTTGATCGTGTCCTCACTCCAACCCGCGCTGATGCCTTTGCAGCGAACCGTCAGGCCGGCGCGGCTGAAGATGGTCGCACTTATCGTGATGTGATGGAGCTTCGAGAACTCGAACGCGAAGAAGAGAGAGTGAGGCGCGCGATTCAGGACAAGCAAAAAGAAGGACAAGCCGCCGATGGAGAGCACCAGGCAACCCTACGTGACGGGGACAAGGAAAACACCGATGCTGGGTCCACTGAAGCTGTCGCGGCTGGTCGGAAGCGAAAAAAGAGATGGGATGTGTCTTCGACAGCCGTCGATGATCCCGCCCCTACCGCTGCTGAAACTGATGCAAAGAGTAAACGTTCGCGGTGGGATCAGGCGCCAGCCTTGCCCTCTCTTGGCGGGGCCGAAGCCCCTAAGAAACGTTCACGATGGGACCAGGCGCCGTCCGCTACACCCATTGGGAGTAGCGGTCTTGTCACTCCGATGCATAGTTCTCAGGTCAGTGTTGGCGCTGTGCCGTCATTTGGGACAGATATATCGGGGCCCAGCGGCGTCCTCAGCGATGACGACCTCAATGCGCTACTCCCCGGCGAAGCCCAAGGCTTCACGATTTCTCAGCCCCCACCCAATTATCCGACCGGCCACGCGCCATTGCACAGGGTCTCGGCCACCCCTCTACCTGCGAATTATGGTGGTTTCATGATGCAAGATCCTGAGAGGAACAGGCTGAGCGGCAGCCAGATGCCTAAGGAAATTCCTGGAGTTGGAGAGCTACAGTTCTTCAAACAAGAAGATATGGCGTACTTTGGCAAGCTTGCAGATGGTTCGGATGAAAACAGTCTAAGCGTAGATGAGCTGAAGGAACGTAAAATCATGAGACTTCTTCTCAAGATCAAGAACGGAACACCGCCCATGAGAAAAACGGCACTCAGACAGCTCACGGACAATGCAAGACAATTTGGTGCCGGTCCTCTTTTCAACCAGATATTACCTCTTCTCATGGAAAAGACACTAGAGGACCAAGAGCGCCATTTACTTGTCAAGGTCATCGACCGTATTCTTTGGAAGCTAGATGATCTAGTCCGCCCCTACGTCCACAAAATTCTAGTTGTCATTGAACCGCTGCTCATTGACCAGGATTACTATGCCCGAGTCGAAGGACGCGAGATCATCTCTAACTTAAGTAAGGCAGCTGGCCTTGCCACTATGATCAGTGTGATGAGACCAGATATCGACCATGTCGACGAGTATGTTAGGAACACAACCGCGAGAGCTTTTGCTGTCGTTGCTTCCGCTCTAGGCATACCTGCTCTTCTTCCCTTCTTGCGTGCCGTATGCCGTAGCAAGAAATCCTGGCAGGCTCGGCATACCGGCGTTAAGATTGTGCAACAGATCCCAATCCTTATGGGCTGTGCTGTTCTACCTCATCTCAAAGGTCTTGTGGACTGTATAGGGCCTAACTTAAATGATGAGCAAACAAAAGTGCGAACTGTCACCAGTCTAGCAATAGCTGCCCTGGCCGAAGCTTCCAATCCATATGGTATTGAAAGCTTCGATGATATCCTCAACCCTCTTTGGACAGGTGCCCGGAAGCAACGTGGCAAGGGACTTGCAGGATTCTTAAAAGCCGTTGGCTACATTATTCCACTCATGGACGAAGAATATGCCAATTATTACACTTCTCAGGTTATGGATATCCTACTTCGAGAATTCTCATCGCCCGATGAAGAGATGAAAAAAGTGGTGCTTAAAGTGGTTTCTCAGTGTGCAGGAACCGAAGGTGTAACAGCTGGCTATCTAAAGGAACATGTTCTTGATGAATTCTTCAAGAGTTTTTGGGTGCGCAGGATGGCTCTCGACAAAAGAAACTATCGGCAAGTCGTCGAGACCACCGTTGATATTGGCCAGAAGGTTGGCGTCAGCGAAATTTTGGAACGCATAGTAGGAAATCTCAAAGATGAGAGTGAAGCTTATCGCAAAATGACGGTCGAGACTGTCGAGAAGGTCGTCGCAAGTCTCGGCGCTGCCGACATTGGTGAGCGACTGGAAGAACGACTAATCGACGGTATTCTTCATTCCTTCCAGGAACAAAGTGTTGAAGACGTCATCATGTTGAATGGCTTCGGAACAGTTGTCAACGCATTAGGCACACGATGCAAACCTTACATACCACAAATAGTGTCTACTATCTTGTGGCGCCTGAACAACAAATCAGCAACCATACGCCAACAAGCTGCTGACCTCATCAGCCGCATCGCAATGGTCATGAAACAATGCGGCGAGGATGCTTTGATGGGCAAACTAGGTGTTGTGCTGTACGAATATCTAGGTGAAGAATATCCGGAGGTTCTAGGCTCTATTCTCTCAGCACTTCGTGCAATTGTTACGGTTGTCGGTATCAGTCAAATGCAACCCCCAATCAAAGACCTACTCCCCCGTCTAACCCCTATTCTCCGCAATCGCCACGAAAAAGTGCAAGAAAACACGATCGATTTAGTCGGACGTATCGCCGATCGAGGTCCTGAGAGTGTTAATGCTAGGGAGTGGATGCGGATCTGTTTCGAACTTCTGGACATGCTTAAGGCCCACAAGAAGGGCATTCGACGAGCTGCGAACAACACGTTTGGCTTCATCGCCAAGGCAATTGGGCCCCAGGATGTTTTGGCAACACTACTCAACAATCTTCGCGTTCAGGAACGGCAGTCACGCGTGTGCACGGCCGTTGCTATCGGTATCGTTGCTGAGACTTGCGCCCCTTTCACCGTCCTCCCAGCTCTCATGAATGAGTATAGGGTGCCTGAATTGAATGTGCAAAACGGTGTGCTCAAGTCTTTATCGTTCCTTTTTGAGTATATCGGGGAAATGGCTAAGGATTACGTTTACGCCGTCACGCCTTTACTCGAAGATGCTTTGATTGACCGAGACCAGGTCCATCGACAAACTGCCGCATCCGTTGTGAAGCACATTGCGTTGGGCGTTGTCGGCTTGGGATGTGAAGATGCCATGGTACATCTTCTGAATGTGATCTTTCCCAACATCTTTGAGACAAGTCCACACGTTATTGACCGCATTGTGGAAGCAATTGAGGCCATTCGCGTAGCGGTTGGTCCTGGCCTTGTCATGAACTATGTCTGGGCCGGTCTATTCCATCCAGCTCGCAAAGTTAGACAGCCGTACTGGCGGTTGTACAATGATGCGTACGTATACCAGGCCGATGCCCTGGTCCCCTATTATCCGAACCTTAACGAAGAAGGCATAGACAGGCCAGAGCTAGTCATTGTGTTGTAAAATCAATCCATCATTTCTAGCTCTTTTTAGCTTTAGCAGTGGATATGGCGTCATTGGACTGGTATGGTTTGTGCTGTATAGTATTAGTTATATTCGTACTAAATAATAAAACGGGTGGTTTTGTAATGTCAAAGATTTCGGCTCATTGTCTTCTTGGTTTGTGTATTGTAGCCGTCACTATGATGCTTGTCGGTGCCAATGTTATATGGTTTTCCAGGGTTACGAGAGACATGAAGATTTCGGTATTGCTCAGCTGTAGAAATATCTTTCTTATTCTGCTAGTATCATGCCATGCCGTTTTTTGCGATTCGTCAAAGCACTACGCCCACCGGCAAGGGCGGTACTTGGTAATCCCGTTGAATATCTGAAAGTCTAAGTCCAATCAATACATGTAAAGACGGATAAGGGTGTCATTGATACAGATCCGGCATTTGATCTTATGCATTCCAGCCCTCTGATATTGACAGCTGCTATCGTTATAACTGTTGAGCCAACTATACCCAGCTTCTCCTTCTCCTTCTCCTTCTCCCTGTCCTCCCTTTTTCCCCATGGCTGTTGGTGTATGGTGTATTACCTTTCGTCTTCGAACATGAACTCTCTCTTTCTCCAGTCACCGACTTTAGACCAGTAGTGTGTCATACATATAGCTAACAGCAGTAAGCTTCTATAACATTCGTCTTTTGTAGTTTTACATTTTATGTGTACGTTGAACTATAATACTCAATATACAATCAGTATGTATACCAAGCTGAAGATGCGTATGGGTGAGGTCGTTCGTTGCAATCTACGCACTATCTAGTTCAAGGGCCAGCCTGTGTATAAGCCAACAAGTTACTGCTTCCGTATTTCTCAGGTGTTCTATCTACCTTCCGTATCCCGCATTCGAAAGGTTCATAACTCGCTTTTTCTCCCTTTTTCTTTCTCAAAACAGTGACCGGAAGCAAGTACTATCCTGACCTTGGTATGTAATTCAAATCATGATCATGAGACCTGTTGGTGTTTACCGATGGTCAGCACTTGTTGGATTGACGTAGTCAACCCCAGAATCAACGACAACAATTCAACTGTGTCGCTGTAGTGTGGTGTCATGGCATGATAAATGGTATTCCTACATCGTATACACCATGAGAAGACATAGTGTTCGACACCAGTCTGAAGAACAACAATCACTTTCTGTGCGAAAGGAGTCTATGCTAATTTTATGATACTTTCTGCTGTTGGTATACTAAAGATGTTTCGTTGGCCCCGACAAATGAAATGTGATTCTATAAGCTGGTGCATAGACTATAGTCCGAAGTAGTTTCTCTCGAAGGGCTGCTTGTGCTCTCCCACGAATCGTGCATCGCTCTAACATTTTATACTTCTTTACCCTTTCCCTATATATAGGTTTCTATTCGAAGAAGGATGAGTGGCTATACGCGAAATGGGCTTGCCTTTCTGGCTTGTAAGTCACTTGGGTGCTGTTTGTGATGCCATAACCAACCTTTGCTCTATGCCTGGCAATATGATGATAAACCAGAACCACCTGATAGACCTAAACCTGTGACTAATAACAGCTTTCATACTTGGTCATCATTGAACTTCAAGCGGCAATGACCAATTTCAGACCCCCGAGAGGCCATTGCCTTAAGCCTTGGCAGGATTCAAGCAGATTGGTCAATATATGTCAATCACGATACCACAAATAATTGCTTATCACAACATGAACTCCTTTTGAACATCTGTCTACCTACTCTCCACTATACTGTGTATTGACGTTGCAGGTAAACCGCTTCATCTAATCCCAAACAGTAAGGTCTGGTCTACTGGTCCTGTATCAAACCCACATATGTTCACCGACCTCGTGTGCTTTTGCCTTCCTGCTTACTTGCTTTCTCATTTACCAGCTCAGTGGGAACGATTAATCGTATTCCGTGCCGCCACTAGTATAGTTCCCAACACAGATAGGCTCGAGTTACCTACGCTACAAACTACGTGAGTAAACATCTCGGATGGGATTGACTAAACGGGCAAAGCCAACCTAGCCGCTAGATCCCCCATCCCGTCCATGTTATCATTATTCTAAGAGTGAGAGAATGTCTGATGTGCTTCTTTCAACATGTCTGTTCGGTGTTTATGGCACACCGTATTTACAGCTCTAGATGTAACGTCCGATATGAAATAGGCTAAACCGTTACCTGGTTGTCTTCACCTGCCCATGTACCTATGGGCCATAGAACGACGATCCACCCGAAATTGTATAACATGGGTTGGGGTTAATATGAGTTAGTAAGGTAATACCTATATAGTTCACGATGGTTGTACTTGTAGAAATATTACCTTGGCAAATAAACCTCATAATATATATGTTGTTGTATGAGAGGCTTTGTAGACGTTGGTATCGTGTCTCCAGGGTGTCCTTCAATGTCGAACAAGGCCCCTAGTCAATCAGTTTAGGAAAGGGAGATCTCGGCATATGTTCATGCACGCGGCAGATTATTTTACTAGCTAGTGATCTTGGCCCGCAATACTTATGTGCTACTACTGTAAGGAAAAGGATCTTGCATGCATTTCGTCCTTTGCACTCGCATCAGAAACAGCATCCAATATTTACCGGGGCTAATTTAAAATTAATTCCTTTCGATGGATCATGGGTAGCTACCTTGTCTATTATATCTTGTATAGGAGTTCGATGCCACCAGTGCAAGTACACAAGTTCGTGCAATTTACATAGCAGAAGTCTATGTGTTGAATAGTCTGTTAATTTGAAGTATAGACTCTCTAATCTCGTATTGTTCTTGTATCTCAGTTAATTTCACGAGTCATTCCTCGGAGGGGGGGACTGCAAACCCATTCTTGATTACTTAGTAGTTGCGAGTAGGGGATCAAGTTGACTAACCAAGTCATGATTTCGACGCTTGTAACGAGGATAATAAAGCACAGCCTCAAAACTTGTTTTCACCAGTATGATAACTAACAACAACGGCTTAGCGGATTAGAACAGTAGAATACTGTGCAGATTGGAGAATTACCTAAGCGCTCAGCTACTAATTCGTGTAGAGCGTGATTGAACTACTAATGAATAGGAAGCTTGAGATCGTTGGTGGAGATGGAGAACTAATGGGACTACGAGTGAAAAGTAGGACTCAATGTTCGGGGTCCTCTAGTTCAGCCAATGTAGGAATCCACTTCCTCACCTCCGGTTCGCGGGTTCGCGACAAATACCTACCTGCAGCTCACAAGACATACGCTACTGTAGTCGACGTGGCCCGGACCTGAGCTAGGGTTAGACCGTGAAAAGGGTGGAATGTGTTGTTAATGGTATTTGGGGGAAGCGTCTCATACACACACAAACATACATACCTATTATATCGACTAGGAGTGGTCGATAGCATACACCTACAACGTCCTTGTGATGCGAACTATCCAAGCAGAAGGATGAACTACACCCTGATCCGGTCTTCCTATCGTATTCGGGATGCAGCACACGCATCACAGAACAGTAGCTGCTCAAATAGTGCGTCTGATTAAGCGCACGTATCACCGTTCACATGAACAGGGTCAGTATGCAGGCCGGAGATTTTATCACTTTGTTAGCGGGGATGATTGAGTGAACAGCAGAAACAACAGCAGAGGTGACGATGCCTTCTCACTAGTTGTCGTAGAACAGTAATCCAATCTTTATCGGCCGATAAGTTCTTACGCTCGCGGGGTGGGAGAGCAGGTAGAGCAGAACGAGCTACTGGAGTGAACAATCCGATGAGGCTGCAATCAAAACCCTGCGTCTTATCCTTGCGTAAGTGATTTATGGCCATCGAACCACGGACGAGAATATGGTCGGCGACCACTTCAGGCCCCGTAATTTTCCTGGGCTTCCCGTATTCTATTACTATTCAGGTAAAGGCACTGATGGGTAGGAAATGGATTTTAGAGCCTTTTTCTTTTTCGTTTTCCCCAAGTCTTCCTAGATTTTGCTTGTTTGCCAATCGTTGTACCGAGTTATTGCCCGCTCCGAGGAAGTGCTGAGTCGGCAAAGCAGATAGCGTCTTCCTCCAACCCGCACACTACTGTATAGTCTATAAGGTGGATGATGGCTGGTGGACTGGTCTCTCCGCAAACCGTGCAGGACATACTTATAGCTACCAAGTCAAGCCTTCATTTAGCGTAATTCGCAGAAGCAATCTCACACTAGGCATTGGAATAGCGTAGGTACGCTACTCAGTAGTATGGTGTAGATACCGTAAGTAGGTAGTGTTGTGCCAAGACGAGGCGAGCCCATCGTCTGCCGTGCGTGAGTTGGGACGTCGACGGTGTGTTATCGAGTGCCTCGCGCGGCTCTTCTTCGCTTCAATAATAACAGCCACGGCGAGGCTATCGACCCTTATCTATACTGCCGGTACTACATCTGGTTGATGTCGCATCGCGGCGCGTCCGATGCTGCCTCTGCTGCCTCTGCTGCCGACACGGATCCCATGCCCCTCGTACTACCGTGCTGGCAGATAAGTACCCAAGTACCTACTTGATCAAGTCAGTATACAGCGTACTACACCGTCATGTACGTAGAGGGCAGTGTACATATACAGTAGCGTTCTACTTACCTACAGTACTTATACTGGACGTGGGGAAATTTGGAAGATTTGTGTTCAGGTCGTGTTGGAGACGTTAGGACATAGCTGGGTTAGCCCTTCTGCTCAAACGGGGTGGAGTTACCTCTCTCATGGAGCTGTTATGGGCAATGGTGATGGGGGCCACAGCTCGAAGAGAACAAGTGCAGCGTTAGCGACACGACGACCCGTCCAAAAGAGGCATGATCTGCATGCACCCACAACGGCCCTTCGTGTGGTCCAGCACCGGGGGTCCTGGGGCTTGCGTCTGTACATTGCGATGTGTAGGTACTGTACGGTTGGCACAGTAGGGTACAGTAAATACAGTGTGTAAAAACCTAGTGAGTGTACTTACCGAGCTTACATAGTGCTGATTAGAAGTGGATGCAAATCTGAGACATACCCTGGGCCCCTTGGCACGCACTGGCTACCTGTGACTGGTCAGTTGACGTCTTGGCGTTTTCCCGGGTGGAGGGGTCAAAGCCCCTGAGCAATTTAAACCGCCCACCCTCCGTGCAAAGCCGATGTCATCAGTGGTGGCGGTCCGCGTCAAGACGAGGGAAGAGCGGGAGGAGGCTGCGGATGTGACATTTCGGCACTTGCGAGTCTTAACCTTGGAAGCCTTGGACGCCCGGGTTGGCCATCCACTGATCGCCGCCAGTTAGTGTATACCTCTGTCGCAAGACTCTATTTGCCATGTTCTATTTAATAATATTCTACCAATCATCAATCAATTGACCAAGTATTACTGTCTAACGAACCAACTACATACCTACTACATACCTACTCTTTTTAACATCTCTCGATGAACAGCCACCTGTTTATCACAGGCAAGAACAAACGTTTTCATGTAAGCACACATATAAGTACGGAGTACATGCATGTATTTCGGAGATGAGGTGGGTTACCGCTATGGAGATGTATCAAATTACAGTATACGAATTGTTGAAACCCCATCTCTCTCTGACGCAAAGTACCCATCGCAATGAACGCCTTCCTGCTTCCCATACCTACACTACATACATACATGCACATACAAATATCGCTGAGTAGGTGATTAGCCTTTTGAAGACGGTACTAATTCAGCTTAATGAATGAATCCTTTTGCCCCTGCAACGTAACCTTTGGTCGGTGACCAAAGCGGAATGGCTGAAGCGGCGGAAGCTAGAAAAAGGTGGTCACCATCCCCACCCGCTCGAATTTACTACCTGCACGCAATAGATTGAATAATCTCAATTTTGATGAAGGTATTCCGTTTCCCTCCTCTTTGGGGACCTGGGTACCTATCCTCCCTACTAAGAATCCCATCGGCGCGCACAGGCAGGCAGCATGTCCACACGCAATGCACATATTGCACATGCATCCAAACCGCGTGCGGGGACGAGGCCAGATGGTGTGTGGTGTAGTGTGTTGTAGGCTACCTACTCGCACTACACTAGGATACACGCACACGACGCTACGTAGTAAGTATTCCAATGGCCAAGTCCAATTCCCCAATTCCTACCTGGCCATGCCATCACAGTGCAGGACCACGACAACGAGGCCCATAAGCCGTTGCGCACAATGAGGTCATCCTCTTAGAGCCCCCAAGACAGGCTGCTGGCTGTCCTGTCGCGGCCTCGCTTACAACTGTACCCATACTGCAATGCTTTGTATAAAATGACGTGCCGTACTAAGTACTAATAGCAAAGGCCTTATCTCGGGGCTCCATGATTAATTCGGATCTAGGACCGAACCGCCAAATAACCAGGTTGTGTCACTCGTTGTTGTTGTTATTATTATGATCATTATTGATGCTGCTGTCAAGAGCCATACAAGATACGTGTCTTCAGGCATGGCGAAGTGAGACAGGCGTGCATTTTTGTTAGGGGTGGCTTGAACAGGTGCGTCAATTGTTCCAGAGAGTGTATATTCGACCGAGGGTTTGCCCGCGCCGACACCGTAACGGCTGCTACACCACCGGCAATAGCTCATTTAAAGACATCCATTGGGACGTTGCTGCCGAGGGACGGCGATAATATTTTATTACAAGCCCGTCGTATTACCTGATGGTGCACTTTGGTGCGTTTTCGAGCTGATTCGGAGGGGGATAAGGTAGACCAAAGAGGCCACCATTGATTCATTGAATCTTCGGGATGGGCGAGTTTTTTTTTTCCACCTGGAAACCGTCGTTGCCATCAGTCGAAGTGCCAACACACGTATAGGTAGTCGACGTTTCTTATATGTTGCCCTGATACGTCTCGGCCAGCTGCAAGCTCACAATCGGATAGGTATCGTAGCAAAAGGCCAGGTGAGGGCAAGCCAATGCTCAGACACGGCTTGTATTGAGTACCGCTGCACGTAATACCCAGAGCGTAACAATAAAAGTCATGGTAATGCTCCATGGACACCAAAAGAAAAACAAGACAGAGGATTCAGTGGGAGCGTTATGCGTTGAGGTGATACTCGTGCTCTGGCAATGTCTCCCATCCCACAGGATATAATATGACCCCGCCAAGAGGTGTATGCCAGGTAGTTGTCCGTATGGAAAAGACAGATTACCTACCTCTAGTGTATACGACAAACCTCACCCTACTTAGTAATTCCCACGATCGGGGAAGGGGAAGGGGGGCTGACAACCGTCGTCATTCATGTAACCCGGATTCCATCGCGGCGACCTGGAGGCGACCTGGAGTCTACCTGGTGGTGTAGGTCTGGCATTGGTGTGAAGCTGCTGGGTGGCTATTTGATTTCTTGGCATTCCTATGACGAATGCTGCCGTCGTCTTACACGCAGCCAGCGTCAAAGGCCGACACCCATAGCACCCATAGCACCCATAGCCACCTACCAAAAATATACTCGGCCTTGTCTCAAAGTCCATGGCATTATGCGTCGCACGCCTGCCATGTCTACTAACAACACGGCTCACGCGTTGGTGGTAAGTAGTGCGACCATTCAGACGAGCTTATTTTTTTGAATATATTGATAGCTATAACAACCAATGCTAACGGCCAGTTCAAGAGCCTGTCGCCTGTCAGAGGATTTCAAGCAATTTCATATACCCTACGTAGTATTAGACATCTTTTCTCAAATTGACAGCGGGGGGGGGGGGGGGGGGGGGCCCGAAATTTTATGTATTTTTAACACAGGCCGACAGGGCGGGCAAACCCCCAAAAAGGAAAAGCAATTAGATTTTGCGGACCGCGTAAAAAAGCCA
>MU389376.1:201674-213216 GCA_022578775.1 Xylaria venustula | reverse complement strand
CCCCCCCCCCCCCCCCCCCCCTAATTTTTCTCTCTTTTTCTCACAGGCAGTCAGGGCTGGCTAAGCCCGAAAGAGGAATAGCATTTCGATTTAGCGGACGGCGTATACAAGCTCTCGATGCTCAGGTGGCTTGTTGAAGTACCGGTACTTGACCGTGCTGGGGTAGGATTTGAGCAGGGATAGTGCGTAGCCCTGTCCTCGCTAATGTACCGGGTACTGCACCAATGACGTAGGTACGGTTCCAACATCGCAAACCCCTCCCCAGGTTGGGCTCACTTGTTTAGCCTCTCTGCGCTGTTGTGTAGTGCGTGTACATGCCCCATGTATGTATGTAGTCCACCTACTATGTAAGTCCAGTACCAAGGAGTAGCAGATACTATACACGTGAAATACCACTATGAACCACTTCATCATGAACCGATATATATGACTGTGAGATGAGGAACCGGAGAGAAAACGAAGCTCATGTACTGGAAACTTGACGGTAGGTACATACATGATACCGGTACAATACACACACAGCAAGCTGGAAAGTGCGGGCGCATACTACTAAGTAGTGTAGATACAGAGGAGACCCTGCATGATGGTATGATGCCCCATCCTCCGCATCAGTGGCGTCAGCTAAGACGACCAGCCTTATCCAGGGACCCGCTGGATAAAAGAAAACTTCTTTGCCAAATCCAATTTTCTGGTTGTTGTTTTCTGAACTTGCCAGCACTAGATACACCCCCGATTGATTCGTTCAAGCCCTCGATTATAGGAGCCTGAACAGTGGAACCGGGACTCGCGAGCCAAGGTGTGAGGGAGCGAAAGGGGTACGCGTAATCGGTAGTTTACTATGTGTGTGTACAGGTAGGTAGGACATAACTCAGTAGAGTACCGAATACGTCGCTATCCCCATGTCCTGCTCTCCTTGGAGCACTACCCATTCTAACAAACGTAATGGGTACATATACAGTAACGTAGCACATCGCACAGCAACATGACTAACACGGATTATACATATGTACATATATTCTGTCTCAGTGTAGTCCTGTGAAATAGAGTGTACAGTACAGTAAACGCCGTACCTGGCGCCCCTTGGTTCTGCTAGTAATTGATTGATACTAGCTAGTACAACGAACCCCTGATCACCTACGCATGGTTCTGGTACTATGCCGGCGCCATAACGCGCGCAACAGGCATTAACGATGATTAAATTCACCACCTTTCTTCTACACTACTGAGTAAGTTGTTCGGTGCGTTGGTATAGACAGGCACCTGGTGTAGCCTGCACTACGGCTGTACACATGGATACACGAACCTGCAGGCACCAGTACCCCCAAGAAAGGGAAAGAGAGAAGAAAAAATAAATAAAAGGTGTATGTGTAGGCAATGTATACTTACATATTGGGAGGTAGGCAGGTACTGCGTGTAGTGCCTGCCTCCACATTCCATGTATACTTAGTACTAGTGTACAGCATGTACCGTACTACAACCGCACTGTATCAGACTGTATAGTTCTCCCCCCCAGAATACAGTCTCATTTCGTTTTGGCCCTACCTTTTCTTTTTGCTCACCTCCCGCGCCGTAATACCATGCTACCGACACTGCACACCACCTACGCTACTTTGGCACTGGTATCGTGAGGATTCGGGGTTCTTGTTTACATGTATTTGCCTCCCATGCTATTCTAGCTAATTCAATCTCGGCATTTTAGCTTCGCCAATTCCCATCTGGGTTAACAGGACCCTGGAACCTCACGCTTCCGGACCTATTAGACAGTGACGCCTTTCCTAACCTTGCAGCGCGCTGCCCACTTTGGGAGTCTTAGACTTGGAGTCTTGGGCCAGCAGATGGGGACAAGCTCTGGCAAAGCTAGCGAATCTGTCAGTTGACGTATCGACCGTTCATTCCATCATAGGGATACGTAGTACATACTCAGAAGTAGACCCGCGTCTTGTCCCGGGGTTGTCTTACATTTTATCTAAAGCCGACTCCCCTGGACTCTCCGGTTTTTTTTGTTTGTTTCCCTATTCCAACTATCACTGCCTCGAAACCACTGTCAGCCTCGATATAAAGAGAGAAAGAGTTTATGTGCCATCGGCTTTATCGGCGACAAGAGCACAACAACGATTGTCACCACGGCAGCAACCTCAACGACTTCAAGACGGTCATCATCGCCAGCAACAACAAAACAACAACAACCCACAACGACAAAGACCAGGGCGAAGGACCAAAGCACACCCGCTTCGTCGTCATCGTCGTCTCATAGACGTACATATATACATACACACACACAAGTACATACATATCCTACAGTACAAGCTTGGTACAAACCAATCCTAACCGCCAGACCACCGTATTTCTACACTGGTCAGGACGCTGGTATCGGCAAGTCTCAGTTCGCTGTACAGTGTCCGTCCCAGAAGACACGGACGCGCACTCCGACCTCCCAGATATCTGGCAGGGCTCGCTGATCTTTGACTCTTCTGTCTTGAAACGAGCCACTCCACTCCACATTCTCATGATCGGTGGCCGTCTAGTGTACTCTAAAACTGCTGTCAAATTGGGCACCACCATTTCCCCCTTCTGTCTCCCTCCGCCCCGGAGCGAGCGTGCGCTACTCTACACTACAATATCATTTGGCCTCCAACTCTGCTACTACCGTTAAACCCTGCTGCCCCAGGACCAGTTCTGTCCCACAGGGTATCGCGACTGCCGATCCATCTCTCGACCGTCGTCACTGGATTGATCCTGTTACGGCTCTCAAAACTACCCAGGCAGGTCAAGATCATAGCTCCACTCGTTTCCCAATCGCTGGAGACTGGAGTCTGTCCTTTCGACCACGACGGTTTGACCTGGGTGCCAAGTACCTGCTAGCCTCTTGGTGGTACCTGGTAGAGGGCCATTCAACTGTCCGGGGGTTCCTGGTTGTGTCCCTTGTGAGCCTTCATACGGCCACACACATACACTACACACCGCAACACAAACACACTTAAGGCTTGCTGATCCTCCCCCCCTCGACACTTCGTGACGGCTTTCTCTCTCCCTGGACCTTGGAATAAGAGGTCACCGTCCCGGCTACGTGACACGAATCTGTACACTCGGGATCTTGCATCCGATCAGCGCGAACCAGTTGGGTCTTTAATATTCTGGAGACTAACGGTCGCTATCATTATTCTCGTTTTTTGATGCTGTCTCCGAGAGCTTCACAACTCCAGGACTAATACGTGTTCTCTTTCCGTCGACGATGACTATGACTCTCGACAATCAGTCACGACTTGGAGCTCTTCACTTCGGCCACATGTCTTCCTACCAGAATTCGCCGCAGTTCACGAATCCGTGGAGCTCGGCCTCGGCCAACCACCATGGCCACCATGGCATGTATTCGCAAGGCGGTTTGAGCCACAACCTCGGTGCTCTCGATCCTATGGCGAAGCACCATCCAGCCAGCAGGCCAAGTACCAATACCAGTGTCTCAATGGCATCATATGGCGGAAACATCCCCGTCACGTCTTCAGCAGCAGGTAGCACTCACTTGGCGGATGTGTATGAACAACCAGACTTACTCAATATGCCCCAAGATCTCCTAAGCCTCAATCGAATGCAGACGACCACTGCTTCCTATGGGGAACCATCGTATGCCACGGCAACGCCTTCTCCCGTACACGCGACATACTCGGCTTCGCCTAGCTCTTACGACAGCGTGTCCGGTTATGCTCCAGCTCCAATGCGCTCAACATTCGCTCTCGCGCCGGAAGCTGACAGTCGAAGGTATTCCCAATCGTCAGTTTCATCCATGCAGTCTATCAATTCTAGCCCAGGCGATTTCATTGGGTCCCACCGGAGCTCAATAGTTGACATAGCTCACAGAGGCATCCAGCCTGCCGATGATCGAAGAAGCTTCGCTGATGCTATCGACGCAAGCCAAGGAATGTTGGCAATGAGCCAGGAAACTCCGAGGGCCATTTACCCCCCAAACAGCCGTGGTAGGGGATCAGCCGATTCTTATGGCTTTCCTTCCACGCACTCCACCAACTCATCTATTTCCTCTGCGAGTAACTATGGTGGCGGTTACTACGCTGCATCAGTTGATTCATCTGTCAGCGATTATTCGACTGCAGGATCAGACATCGAGTCTGTGACCTCGCGGACGCTACCGCGACCCAACTTGATGACTCAACCGCCTCCTGCTCCACAATCGATGATGGGTCAGTTCAGCTCCAAGGTGTCGTCGAGCACGCAAAAGAAGCACAAATGTAAAGTATGCGACAAGCGATTTACGAGACCGAGCTCTTTACAAACACACATGTATAGCCATACAGGAGAAAAGCGTAAGTAGCTGCAAGTCTCATGTCCTAGGATGTAGTTATACTAAGATTGGCACTAGCATTTTGTTGTGAAGTTGAAGGTTGTGGACGACATTTCTCAGTCGTGTCAAATCTACGACGGCATCGAAAAGTCCATAAGAATGATGCTAAATCCGAGGCTGGATCAGAGGATCATCAAGATGATCACTCAGACTGATAGCGATCAATGGTCATGTTTTGAATGATTCTGCGTTGGGCTATCATCTATACCCCCTTTGCAAGAATTTGATTTATGAATACCTCACTCAGCATTGCAACACCGGACATTATAGAGATGCTAGCCACCAGCTTTTTGTTTTCTCCACACTGGCGATGATTGGGACGAAAAGACATTGTGTCAAAATGGTGGATTCAGTTCCCACCGCACTCGGAAGTAAAGTTATGACGTTTTTGATAGTGTCCGAGGGGGACATTGACGACCTTTAGAATTCGGGTGCAAAGAATCATTTTATGGCATTTACGCTTTCTATTCATCGCTCATGATTGTCTCAACACGGCGGCGACTCTTTCGGTTCGGACTTTTGCGAGGAAATACCCTCATCATCGTGGCGTTCAGGAGTTTTACACCGCAGGGGGGGACATATTGCACGAATTGCATTCACGTGGGTTTGATGAGGAGACTTGCCTGCACGTATTGGCAGCGACAATACACGATAAGACTACATTGAAGGAACACGCGGACGGCGATGTCCAGGTGAATGAAGGGGACAATTTTGTAACAATAGTCACACCCCGCGTATACACAGCGAGGGGGAGAAATTGGATGGGCATATAATTTCTCCTCCAAGTCACAAAAGAGATGGTGTCATCTGAGGAGGAAATCCACACTCGCTTGGTCCATGTAATATAATAGCAACAAGATATTTACAAGAAGTGGGAAGACGAACTCTATTGTGTAACACTTGTCTTTGTCATCTGCTACCTCTGAGCTCCAAGAATTCTGTCACGATAATAGCCAACGGATTACCTATGTAGGTAGTCACGGGAAGGCTAACGCAGAACTACTGGCGGCGATCGACAAAGCTTTCAACCTTCAAATTCCAGCACACAGTATCATCACATGTCATCGCCAATCAAGAGACAAAAAGACTATTGTATACCAACCCCGTTCCTCCCCCGCTCTTTCTCCCCCTTTTCTCATAGCTTAGGGTTTCCTTCCTGTGTGTCTCAGTCTCTACGACGGTAGCTCATGTGGCGTTAGTTATTTTGTTCTTTCGTTCTGTCTTTCTTCCCTGCTTAGATACCTCGGAGGTCGTGGTGGTTATCCCAGTCCCGGATCGTCGCCGCAACTCCCACATCTGGAAGGCGTCCGCGCTTCGAGCCGAGCGCCTTTTCTTGCCTTGACAATCGCCAATCGTGAGGGACGTGACACGAAGGGGGAGAGGGGGGGCTGCTGGCTGTGCTGATCTGGGGTACCGTATATATATGACTTGATTGGACGAAAGCCCCTCTCGCCCCATTCCGTCCTGTACAGTACTGCTCGTTGTAACTATGTACCGCCTTATAGTAGTTCATTACCCTGTTTTTGTCCTACAGTACTTACCTATTTTGTTGGCATCGGAATAAGCGTAGCAAGATGAACAGCGGTTGATGAAGTTTGTAGAGTTTTAGCACAGCATAGTTATACGTATCAGTCAGCAGTAAAGCCAAATCAATATCTTAGCTCAATCATGAACTCAAATTAGCAAGAAGCCCCTATACTTTGACAACTTGTTCGAAGCGCGCACGCTATTAGGAGCAAGCGGTGTTGGAAACTTGTACGGACGAGGAAGGCAACGCGATAAGAGGAGAAAAGGAGGAATTCCAATTCCCATAGGTCCATGCGGTACGGTAGATGGACGCGCTAGAAGCAATGGAAGAACACGCGATAGAAGAGAGGCGCTCATCTGACTCGTGGGCTATTTTAGCCCATCACCTTTTTCGATGATCCTTGAACCTGGACGGTTGTGCCAGAGGATTGTACATACAGTAGTGCCTAGTGTACTTTACTGTAGTGTGAGGGTCGAGACGGTTTACATACACCACAAAAGATGGGAAAAACCCAAAACGCTGGTGACAAAGATATGCCTGTTCGGGACGCGGGATCGACGTTCGCTAAGCCCCGAATCGACAACGACTTTTGAACGTGAAACACGCTCTGCGCCGCGCTGCTACCCTAGCGTGCAGCGCTAGACCAGCATACACCTACTAAGTAAGTAGTACTGTAGTGTCGAGTAGCGTATCCTTATTGTGGATGGGATTAGTTTCTCGATCGTTGGTTCGGTGATCGCCATACGCTATACTCATACCTTTTCTATATTTCTGTATGTATACGCTACTATGTTTCTTAGTAGATTGCGTGGTTGTGGTGCGTTGCGTGCTTTACACATAAGTACTTACTGCATAGGACATGTTTTAGTGTACTGCGGCGCCAGGTTGGAAGAGATACCGGTATATATCTCCAGCAAGATCCCCTCTGCAACAAAGTAGCGTAGATGTTCCACCGACGTATGTAGATATCCATCTAGTCAGATGCCGGGGAGCATGACTAGCCAGCCGGGCGGATGACCTAGCGTCCTTCGATGGTTAAGAGACGCTCCCCATGATATTGCCGTGCGGCGGCACGTACCTTGGCACGGGCTCAATTGCTGACCACGACCATCTACACCTCATTGACAAGGCTAGACACAAAGGAACGGCAGGCTAGGCGTAGGGTGGTCGTATGTCAAATACGTGTTCGCCGTACTACCATTGAAAAGTGCGAAGGAATGGTGTCAACATACCTACTGTAATTCATACTGGGTAGTTCGCGGCCACGATGCATGCGCGGCGACTCAGTCAGAGTATAATTAGCTAGACCAATGGAGAAGAAGCTGACAGGAGTTCCAGTGTCTCGGGCCACCTTGCCAGAAACGTATCCTCAAGCCGGCTGGCCTCTGTCATGTTACTCGTATGAACCTCTTCACTATTGGAAGGCCCACCAAAGATTCACCATCCACGATGGGTCGGAAGGACCTTACGATGGGTCAGCCCAACTCTGCTTGAAGAGTGAACAAAGGCAGGCGGAGACGATCCGTATTTGATACATGTGTGATAGATAGATGGAAGCGGCAGTCTTCTCCAGTTCAACGAAACCAATCAAACAGCAGAAATAATGAGCCCTATCTAGCGAAGACTAACTTAGGCGTGTCGTTATAATTCCGCCCAAGGGCCGATGAGGGCTGGGAGGAGCCGTTTCGCTCACCTCTACTTTTCATGGACAAATGGTGACCGGAGCGGAGAGGGGAGGTAATAGGGGTTGTGTGAGAATGCGGCACCAATCATATCATCCGGAACAACCTCCCAGTTCGTTCGCTTAGGGTTCGTCTAAGCAGGAAGCTCTCTGCGCAACTCGGGTAGGTAGAACAATTGGCGTATTCCAGTAAGCCACCGGTGGCACCGGTGGTGGCGGTTGTTGTTGATGTTGTTGTTGCTGTCGTGCTCTGTTCTGGTAGCAGCGATGCCAATGACGACAACGGCTTCATGTTGCTGACGGGCCGATGACGTTGAGCTGCCGTGGCTCGGGCGTGTCTGGCTAATAAGCCAGCCGGGGAAAATGGACAACTGGCAATTCGCCTTTTACGACAGAGGTTGATTGGCCGATACAACCACTTCATTCCAAGGCCGTGATTTCTCACATGGTACAGCAGACAGACACCTCCGAAGAGATCTTCAGGGTCCTTCACCACGCATCTTCCTGATGGGGCAACCGAAGCGGCGGACCTTGCTGCCTTGCTTCCTGGCGAGGGTTACCAGAATTCCTGGTACTCTCTGCATCACTGCTGCAGATTCGTGCCTCTGCTGGACCCGGTTGGTGCGAACCACTATGCAGTGAGATACAACATCACGACGCGCATTTTGCCACTGTGGTCTGAACTAGTTGCTGTGCCTCTTCGGGCAGGATTATGGGTAGCCAGACGGTCAACTCGTTTGAGCCCATCCGTGTACGTGGAATCTATCTGCGACATGACGGGCGCGGCAAGTCCATGAGCCGATTTGCCATTCAATGCCGCCCCGGCTCTCGTCAGCGAGGAGGTGGCAGTGTCGAGAGTGTGTAAGTGCTGTCATGCAAACCGTAGTCGTGGCTGATAAGATGTTGGCTTACTAAGCTGTCCGTCCAAGACAAGCTTATGGGCCCCTGTGTAGGTTTTTTTTTGGTTTTTTTTTGGTTTTTTTTGGCCTGTGACGCTGGCACGAGCACCGATACATAAAAAGCACGCAAGGTACCTATGCCCCGGCCTGTCCGGGTTATGATGACGGTACTATCAGCGACGGGTGTATGGATTCATCTCATATGCTGCATACCCGATCTCGCATCCCCGAATCCGCATGGCGCTTAGCAGAGTGTTTATGCTGGGACACTGCTCAGTAAAGACTAAAGGTCTAGCAGTCAGACACTGCAGCCGCGGAATTTGTCTACCTACAGTAGTGTAGGAAGCTTAGCGTTCAAAGTAGAATTGGAGGTTCTATATATGTAGCTTGGTAGTCAGTCAGTAGCGTAAGTATCATATCCGGTACCCGGCATACAGTATGGTAGGTATATCCAAGTATTCAACCAGCGCGTGCTCCAGTATGTGTACTACGTCGGTTACGGTATTGAGTTATCGTCAAAATGATACTGTAGAAACATGAGAGGGGCTAAGAGCAGGCGAGAGGCAGGAGGCGGTGACAAACCAAGAAGAGATCCGGTGGGACGCGGTAGCGACTGAAGAGAGCTATGATGTCATTTGGCCGGAGAATGCTGCTGATTTGTTCTCTGATTTGTTCTCTGATTTGCTGCCGTATCAACCATACTTGCCCGTCTGCAGGAAAGTGGACCCAAGTGCCCAGCGGAGTCGGACAGGTTCAAGTAATCGGTACAGACCTCCATTCCGCCCTTGGACGGAATAAAAGCCATGTTTTGAGGGTCGGCTACATAGCTACCATATTTAGCTTAGACGTCGCTATTCAGTTTACTCTAAGCATGGTTATTGTCTCATATCTGTAGTGGGGACATTTTTTTAATATCATAAAAACAAATACTGTAATGAGTAAGTTACCTACCTACCTCACCTTAGGTACTTACAGGTAGTATGGATTATACGGAGGATGGTGTACAGGATATGCCGAGCACGGGCAGTCGAGACTTCCAAGGTTCCTGGAAGGTAGAGGGTATACGGAGTACTACATGGATATGTACATACACAAGATGCATATAGTCGGGAAATCCTACCTACCTAGGTACCTGCCTTACTATTGGCTACATGCCAGGTCTTACAGCATTCAGGGTCCTTTTACATTAGAGATATCTACGGTAAAATCGCTCGACAGACGAGATTAAGTTCAATTAGCTCGATGGGCTTTGGTGCAAATGCCATTTATGCCTATGATGGGAAAGTCTATCTTTTCCATTGCCACCCCTGGGTTCGTATTTGCACGCCCCCTCTCTCATGCCGTTAGTGTACCTACATGTATATATGTACTATCGACTGCACCTCCCATGCATGTGCCCTACAATTTTCATCAAGATAGGTACCTTACTTATTTCAGGTACGCTACTGCTAGGCGAAGCTGCCAACATGCAGTAATGGTATGTACAGTAGGCAGTCCATACTAAGGTAGGTACATACATACCTCATACATACATAGTACGTATCCGCACTCGCCTCATCTGATTATATCTACACGTGTATAAGTAATGTAAGTAATGTAAGTACCTACCTACAAGTATAACCCCAGCTACCAATTCGCAGCATGCGAGTTCCACTTAGTAGTAACGGTGCTGTATTTGCAAAGGCTACCTAGTCTACGTAGTATTATAGGTACTAGGTAGTTCAAGTCTATCTGCACTAAGGCCCAGCCAATTGTGATGTAATTTCAGAATAGTTTTAGCTAGCGTCAAGGCACTGTGCTATGTACATGTATGTACGACTACGGTACAGTACATTTGCAGGTTTGCTCTCTGCATCTACATAGGTAATGTACAGATGAAACAAAATATCTAAATTCACCACTTCTGATACTCTATACTACCTAGTCTGTCTCATCTACATACATACATAACACGTTAACCGCTCTCACAAAGACCATACTCATTATACCTCACCGCTACTTAATCACCTTACTGCTATTATTATATGTATGTTGGAGTTGCTAAGGGCCCTCCCTCGACACGCCTGCCTCTGACCCAAGAGCGATACTGCATGTACACTACTTCGAACTACCCAAATTGCGTAGCCGCTCTTGAGTGGACGGGGAGATTTAAAGACGATACCCGGCTTCGTGTTAGGAATCCGTGACTGTGCTGACTTACAACTAATGTACCTACTTTACAGCAGGTACCTATGTGACCATTGATTGTTCTGCACTGCTGCCGATCCCTTCCACCGACGGCAAGCGCTGCATGTTCTCTCGAAAGCCTACATACTGTACATACAACTGTGATGCAGCACCGGTATGCACGTGAATGCAGTGGGCCTGCTGCTGTACGCTATACGTAAGCAAGATCATATTTAGTGTACTATTGTGTGAGTAAGAAACTCTATCTAAGCAGTCTTGGCAGTGTCGTTGAAACGGTTGGCAGTCGAGTTGCGCTTTTGAGAGTGCAGAGAGAGAGAGAGAGTATACTACCACCGTAATGTAAGCACATGTTTTCTGGGCTCGCAATACTAGAGCGAACTCATGGTATTTCTTTAAACAGTTAATCTTGTCTTTACTAGTACCTGTGTATAGTCGCATTTATACTTACTATACGCTATTCACTAGATCACTGGACGGATATTCCGATTCCTTTTGAGACTGAAAGGATGCACTGGCAAAGTTGGCCAACTAGTTAGCGCTTATAGATTGTAGAAGAACGTATAGGTCTTCCGGTTGAGAGGACATGTCCGGTAACAGAATCACAAATTGCAGAGCCACATAAAACGATCCTACAATTACCACAACAACATGATGATTGCTCAAACGTGGCTTCGGCCCGTGGCTGAGAAACAGTCATGATGACAGTTAACAACTGAGTGTAAGTCGATGTCTAGTAGATGGGACGTTGTTGACAAGCCTTAACTGTTGACTATGACAGCTTGGGGGGGGGGGGGGGGGGGGGGGGGGCAAAAAAAAAAAAAACGAAAAACCAAAAAATAAGTTTAAATAATTTAAAATAACAAAAAGTAAAATTTTTTGTTTATCCGACCTAA
>MU389376.1:120304-201664 GCA_022578775.1 Xylaria venustula | reverse complement strand
CCCCGCCCCGCCCCCCCCCCCCCCCCCCCCCCCCCCCCCCCCCCCCCCCCCCCCCCCCCCCCCCCCCCCGCAACATCAGAGCTCACGACAAACCATATAAGTAGGTGAATTAAGTTCTCTGAACACATCGTCAACTTTATGGTTATACCGTCGATCAGTAGTGAGCCTAAAGTACTCTCCGTATCATAAGGTGATAGACCGGATGCATGTAGAAGGAAGTAATGTTGTCATACAATAGATCCCAGTTACATTACTTGTTGTTCCGCAAATAGCCATGATACTCTTGAGTAACTATCAGTAGGCAATACACATAGTGTTTCCTTGTTGCATGTCCTGCCAGATGCGCTCATAGAATCAGATACTCTAAAACATGAAAGTCTACATTCTTTAAATAAGACTGCCGAGGATGGTGTCACGCAAACCGCCTTTGTTGCTTTTAAACTATTTATACAAGACCAGTACAGGCATAGGTTATTTGTTAATACCATATATACACAAGTACATGTTGTATACTTGAAAGGGGAGAGGGACATGTTAAATGTGTCCTACAGTAATGCACCCTAGGGCAGTATATAACTCTGTAATAAGTCAATAGAGCAACACATGACACCCCTAGATTTATATTCATACTCGTGTGTCGCTATATATCGTATAATTACAGCTCAAAAATCAACAATCTACGTTTAAATAATTTAATCAAATAAAATAGCCATAATCTCATGGGAGCACAGGAGACAGGGCAACTTATAATACTGGTTCAATCTAAACTCACAATTCATATTCCTTTTAAGCCAGATTTACCTATGAACAACATCTTTTGTATATTTGGTAAAATAGCTACTCTGTGTGATAAGAACCGTAAGTTTTGGAATAAGTGGTCAGCAGCGAGCTCATGAACTATATGTTCTCAACCACATATATTCTTAACCCCCCCCCCCCCCCCCCTGTGGGCTTCATAGGGTTACAGCCTAGATCACGAAGAAATATTGCCTTCTTCGTGCGACAATATTAACTCATGTAATCTCTATACCGAGGATTCTGACATATCTTATCATCATGTCTGTTCTAGCGAAGTTCAACACGAGCAAGTACTATAAAATCTTACCTCTTTCTACCGCGTAGGTAGTACAATTACCTGAATTGACATATGTATTATTCATCTATATCCGGAACATGTCTTAGAGCCTAGAAGATAACGTATAAAATGCTAGGAACCTCGTACTCTGAGGTTTGTAAAGACCCTTCCTTGTTGCTGCATAAAAGTCTGAAGGCCTTCAAGGCCAACTTCTAAACTATATTCAAGTGTTTCTTTGTACTCCGTACTTTGTGAGATGAAGGTTCATGTCAATTCTTGCTGTTGCACAAAAGAGCATAACTAACCTTCATTGAATCCAGCACCCGACTGTAAGCATGAATGTTCCTACCCTTGGGTAACGTGAAATTATGTAGCATGACACCTTGAAGTACAAAAACCTCATCAAGCGTGAGCCATGCTTGTCTGATATCCAGCTGGACAACGAGAACGTAAGAGGATATGGCGAGGGCTAACTTTAGGCAAGGAATTGAATAAAAGAAATGTATATATGTTTGAAACGAGGATTTCAATCCCCTGGCGTGTTTGTCAAAACTGACTCCTATAGTGGACCTAATTTTCAGAATCAGTGGGTGGAATGTGCTGCTGGTTTGTCGTAAGGATATTTCTTGGCGAATATTCTTCTTCTATAATCTAGCTAACCAGCATTGGGCAAACAGAGGTGACGAAGCGTATTGCGCAATTAAGAAAAGACCGGAACCTGCCGTCACGATGTGTCGGCGGAAGGACATCACAACGGAAGAATGACGTCCAGGAATGGGAGAATTTCGCGATCGCCTATCTCGAGGGCATGAGCCATTAACGTGAAGAAAATAGTTCTTATGGAACATGTCCAGCTTAGAATATGAATACTATTGTGTATTACTCCAACGAGCCATTGAGAAATTCGTCTACTCTTATTCGTTACAATTATGAGGCTTAGATGGCGCAAGGCGGGCAGTTGGTAATTCCGCGCGACGGCCGAGAAGTTGCGATAACTCCGGCCCGTCTTGCCAATTGAATTGAATCATACCACACATGCATGAATGCCAGCTATTGATGGAGATGGCGTCAGCGTTTCACTTGGACCTAGCAAAAACTCGAAGAGAAATGCTGGAGCCTAAGCTGGGTCGCGTCGAAATAGCATCACGCAGCATTAGTCGAGAGCAGTGGTTTTAACGGCATCGCAGATTTGGACGTAACAATGGCTGGTCAGAAAGTGTATAAATACGGAGTGCTTGGGAGGAAGATTGAGCTTGAAAGTGGACAAGACTTTGACAATATGCTCAAGACCTGAAGAACTAATTCCTGATCTGGGATCTGGGGTTTTTCTAGATATCTTGCTTTGTTTCTCGACCAAGAACCTCGCACTCAAACTGTCGCTATACCGGCAATACCGTCAGATAACCGCCTTCCACTCTGCTTCATAAATAATTAGGAATGGAGGATCGCTACAGGGCAGCGCACAAGAACCCCAGGGGACCGGGTGACGCACGGCCGACAGCGCTGCAAATTATCAAGGACGAGCAACGCGACGACGGCTCCCTAAGCGACAAAGTGATTCTCATTACAGGGTGTTCATCAGGACTTGGTATCGAGACAGCACGAGCGCTCAAGGCCACGGGCGCAACATTATTCCTCACAGCACGCAACCTCGAGAAGGCTAAGGAAGCGTTGGGCGACATTCTCGACGGCGGAGAAAAAGTGCACCTGCTGAAACTCGACCTCGAGTCGCTTGCGAGCGTGCGCGCCTGCGCAGAGGAATTCTTGGGAAAAAGTCAGACGCTCAATATCCTGATAGCAAACGCGGGCGTGAGACTTGTGCCCGAGGGCCGCACGCGAGACGGATTCGAAACGCATATGGCGACGAACCATTTCTCGCACTTTCTCTTGTTTGAGCTCCTCAAGCCGACACTTCTACGCTCGTCAACGCCCGCGTTTCATTCGCGTGTCGTTGCTGTGTCGTCAACAGCGCATCGAACGGCCCCGTTCAACTTCGACGATGTGAATTTCGAGAAGCGGAAATACGACGGCGTCGCTGCCTACGGTCAAAGCAAGCTTGCAAATGTGTATGTGGCTGATCTCATATTGCTGGGACCATGAATAGTTCTATCCCGTTTCTCTTTATCCAAAGGCTGATTTATGTCGAATACCTAGTTACATGGCGAACGAAATCGAGAGAAGATATTCGTCGCAAGGCCTACATGGGTGGAGCGTGCACCCGGGAGGTATTCGCACGGGGCTGCAGAGACCGAATTTTCGCGACTACATGGTAGTCCTGAAGAATGGCCCTTTACATTCGTACAGGTGAGTGACGGCGCATATCTCTCTTGTCCGGTTTAAATGTGTAGACCTGGGAATATGAAGACGACGGAGAAGAAAACTACATGCTATACTGCTGCGCGTCTTGAAACATGACATATTTCCCATATCTTTTGAATTATGCACGTAAAGGAGATTGCTGACCCGTTTGAAGGTACACGCAAAATCCCGAACAAGGCGCGGCCACCTCGGTGTGGGCAGCTGTGAGCCGAGATCTTGAGGGTAAGGGGGGCAAATATCTCGAGGAAAGTCATGTGAGCGAAGGAATTGTACAAGGGGGGGACGTAGTAGGTCCTGGCCATGCTCCTTGGGCATACAACGAGGCAGACGCAAAGAAGCTGTATGATATTTCCTTGAAACTCGTCGGTCTCGAGAACAGCCAGCTGGAAAGGCGTTAATAGGGGCTGATACGGATCGAAGGTGTTGGAAAGTTTCTCTATATTTGTGGATGAGTGGTAGTGGAGTTTTCCTCTGTAGTACTAAGTAATTGATCAACTCATCTCCGAGTCTTCCTTCTTTTCCCACCGATTGTTTTGATGTCTGAAGGCTCATCGTTTTCAATTTTGATCTTCTCAACAACAACTGTAGCTCGGCGTTTTCTGATGTTTTCTGGAGACCCGCTACTTATTTCTTGTTTGATCTCAACTGGAATATCAGTTATTTGGGTAGCTGTGGTTGTTTGGTCGGCAAATGACTTCAGGTTTGCTGTAAACAAGACAGACTGTGCCCATCCCGCGTATGGGCCCCATATTTGGCGGAAATGGTCACCAACCGAATCATACATAGCTTTTGAAAATGTTTTGGTTTTGATTTTCCCAAACCGGTAATCACGCTGCGCAATCTGCCATACGTGTGTGTCGACTGGAACTGCCTCGTTCCAACCCAGGCCCATCAGGCATACACAGTCCGCTACTTTAGGCCCGACGCCTGAGAGCAGAAGGAGTTCTTCATGGGCTGTCTTGTATGTGATGGGTTCCTCTCGAAGCGGAACGGAAACTGGTGCCCATCTAGGATTTTCCGAGTTCGTTAAGCTTTCCAGCCACCCTTCTGGTTTTTGCATGGCCACAATCTTTGCCGTTTCAGCGATATACTTGGCGCGATACCCAAAGCCAAGCTCTCTTAGGTGGGCTTCAACCTTCTTCCCCGCCAAAGCTTTAGGGGGAGGAAAATCGTGAAAGGCTTCATCTCCTATATGTCCTATTAAAGGACCATAATGTAAACACAGTTTTTGAACCTGTCCCAGACATTAGTATTCTCAAGAATAAAAGATGTGGATTTTCAGACCATTTGCGAAATGCGCGAGATATGATTGTTACTGCTGCAGATGAAGGCCACAAGAGTCTCCCAAGCATCCTGAGTGAGAATTCGAATTCCGGTAAATCTTGGTGCTCTCTTCTTGAAGTTGGGATCCGATTCAGACCACTGGTCATAAAGGACTGTTAAATCGTGTTTCAGACTGAAGTAGTGCTTGAGGAGATGTTCTGTATCATCTTGCTCTACACCTATATCATCCTCCTTAGGCGAGATGGTAGGCTTGCGTAAACTTGAACTGTTCTTCGGCCAAATTGCCTTGTAATGCAGATATGATTCATCTTGCTTCAACGACAACAGGCGCCCATGCAGCACACAATTCCTATGAAGGAGAAGTCAGTATCAAAAAAGACAATCATAACAGACAAATGGATCTGCTTGTTTACCATTCATCATTAATTTTTCGCCACCGAAAAGACTGTCCACAGCGAAGGGTTGTATCAATACAGAGTTCGGTCAAACTGAGAGGCAGCTTGCGCCATTCGGGTACGCAGAGTGGCGGCATCACAGCGTATAAGTTGAAGGAATGGAAATCTATGTAAAGAGGAACTCTAAACTGAGAACAAGCCAATGTCGTGATGATTATAAGAGGACAGGGCAGAGCAGGGGCAGTGCATAAGTCCTAAAGGGGCAAGTTGCACTAATGCGTGATTGGTTGCGACTCTACTGGTGCTGATTGCCTAAGTCGTACTAGTGCAATGGAAGCACTGGGCTGTTTCTAGTGGCTCGAGCGGTACCTGGACTTGCTGCCAGAACAGCCAAACAGATAGGTACCCACTGGAGTTCTCCGTCCAACCAAAATTTCTAAATTCTCCAGCCTCGCGGTCGTGCTTGCAACGCGGCTCTAAAGGAGCTCTATATTCCTTCAAAATCTTCTACTCTATTCAGCGATTCTCGCATCGCCACTTCGTCTGCATTAGTTAGCGAGTTGAGTTCCATTGTGTACTATTTATCCCCGCCCAAACCCCAGCATCTGTGTTGCCATGAACGCAGACAGCTACTCTACGCGAGGTGAGTGCATCCTGCATGCCAATTACATTCCAACCAGACCCATTGCCCCAGCACCAGAACCGCTGACCGAGCGACTCTTTATAGATGGCCGTCTTGGCGCATCTCGCGACTACTCTTCCCGCGACGATAGACGCGACCGCGACCGCGGCGATCGTGGTGACCGTGGTGACCGTGGCGACCGAGGCGATCGACGCGACCGGAGGCGCAGCAGATCACCACGACGCCCTCATCGTGACGAGGATGCTTATGCTTCAAGTCGGAGCCATCGAGATCGTGAGCGCGAAGACCGATATGGAGGTACCGGCCGTGACCGTAGAGACCGAGACTGGGACCGCGACCGGGGTGCTCGAAGGGAACATCGCCGCGATGATGCGCCGCGGCCGCCTCGCCGGGACCGTGAAGGATACGGAGACGATCGCCGTAGTGGTGGTGACAACAGGCGAGACCGTGGCGGGAGAGATCGCGACGAGGATCTCTTTGCGCAGAATCGCCGTGGTCGTAGTGCCTCCCCTCCTAAGAAGCGCGAGCCCACCCCAGATCTTACCGATGTTGTCCCTGTTCTCGAGCGGAAGCGTCGTATGACTCAATGGGACATTAAGCCACCTGGTTATGATAACGTGACGGCTGAGCAAGCAAAGCTGTCGGGAATGTTTCCGCTACCAGGCGCACCACGGCAGCAACCCATGGATCCTACAAGGCTCCAGGCCTTTATGAACCACCCGGGCGGTGCTGTCAACAGCGCAGCACTAAAACCAGGCAATTCGCGGCAAAGCAAGAGACTATTGGTTTCTAACCTCCCACCAGGTGCTACCGAAGAGGGCGTCATAAACTTCTTCAATATTCAGTTGAATGGCCTCAATGTAGTCGAGAGTACAGATCCTTGTGTTCTATGCCAGATTTCGAAGGACCAGTCCTTTGCCTTGCTCGAATTTAGACATGCCTCGGAAGCCACTGTTGCCTTAGCTCTCGACGGCATATCGATGGAAGCAGATGATGCGATGAACGGAGCGGCTTCTGCCGGACTCCAGATTAAACGACCAAAAGATTACATTGTCCCAGCCGTGGCCGAAGAGACACCTTATGAACCCGGAGTCGTGTCAAAATTAGTGGTGGATACCCCTAACAAAATTAGCATTTCAAATATCCCCCCCTATCTTGCAGATGAACAAGTAATCGAGCTTCTGGTAGCATTTGGAGAGCTCAAAGCTTTTGTCCTTGTAAAAGACAATGGCACCGAAGAATCTCGGGTAAGTTGAGACTATTCTCTACAGATGTCGGCACTAATTAAGCCGCTCTCAGGGAATTGCGTTTTGCGAATTTGTTGACCCTTCGATCACCGACATCGCTGTACAGGGCTTGCATGGCATGGTTATCGGTGAGAAGAACCTCAAGGTTCAAAAGGCTAGCATTGGCATCACCCAAGTATCTGGTGTTGAGATGGGCGTCAATGCTATGTCTATGCTTGCTGGCACAACTGCCTCCAACGACTCAGAGGTCAGCCGTGTAGTGCAGCTACTCAATATGGTAACGCCAGAGGAGCTATTAGACAATGACGACTATGAAGGTGTGTTTTAGAAACCCCTCCCATGCAGACTGATGTGGCTGACCAAGTAGAAATCTGCGAGGATGTGGAAGGGGAGTGTTCTAAATATGGCAAGATCGTGGCAATGAAGGTGCCAAGACCAATTGGCGGCAGTCGACAGTCTGCGGGCGTTGGGAAAATTTTCGTCAAGTTTGATACTACGGATTCGGCCAAGAATGCGCTTCAAGCATTGGCAGGGAGAAAGTTTGCCGACAGAACTGTCGTCACGACGTATTTCCCAGAGGTAAGCCCTGGATGACCATCATCTCTGTGTCATTTTCTAACATGATTTAGGAAAACTTCGAGGTTGCAGCATGGTAAGGAAAGACTGGCCGTTTTCAAGTTCTTGTCAGACTGGTTATACAATTTGACCGCTGGCGGGAGTGGTCATAGGGGACAGAGGCAGCTTTTCTCAAAAATTGCATTCAAATGCGTGTATTCTATTTATCCCTGCGCTATGTAGGCACAGATTTACTTGGCCAAGAACGGGCTATCTGCAACGATACTGCAAAAGGGTGGAAAGGCACGTTTCGATGCTTACATGTTCCATGTATAAATGGTGTGAATCTTGCCGACGACGACAAATACATTGACAAATCAACCGATTCACTTACTCGTCTGTCAGCGTTCCACCTGTTATCCAAAAAGCGCCGATTGTCTATCCAAGTCGATCGGGCAAATTGTGAAAAGTACGTTCATGTGACTTGTTATTACGTCAAATTGGCACGGCTAGTGTGATTGGCTTGTGCCGATGCGTTCGTCGTCATGCGACGCCTACTCTGATACGGCATCTAGGTAGCTATCTTATTCTACACAATACGTCTTCGAAGCTTTTCCTTCGTTGACCCCTCCTTATAAAGCGAAGGTAGCAAGCTTACTTGCACTAGAATCATTTCCCTAGACACTACTGGGAAGGTCAGTGTCCTCGTTAAGCTCAGCAGCTTTACATTCCACATCGAGAATTAGGACAAATCTCCTGGTGCAGGACTTGGGATTTCCTGCAAGTTAGAGCTGCCGCGAATTAGAGAGGTATTCGAAACACGATGAGCAAACAGTCATTGACGGAGAGATTGCTGGCTGACCCCCCAATCGCCAACCTCTACCGGCGAGCAACACAATCACCGTTCCTTCGCTTGGGTGGCCAAGGTCGCCTCTCTCGCGAAACGCTCAGCGAGTGGCTTTCACAAGATAGATTATATGCTCAAGCGTATGTCCGATTTATCGGCGGGTTGATCTCCCGCGTCAAGCTTCCCGTCGAGGTTGATGCACAAGGGACCAATGCGACTCTGCAATGGCGCATCCTCACGCTGCTTCAAGGGTGCCTAGCCGGCATCTTGCGTGAGCTGCGATTCTTCGAGGAGACAGCAGAGAGTTACGGCCTCAACCTGGCAACAGCGGGCGCCGGCAAGACTGCTTTCGGCCCCAATGCGACAACCAAAGGTTACATCGAAATATTTGATTCATTCACCACCTCCGTCCCGCCAGAAGAAGAGGTGCCGAGGACCTTGTTTACTGGACTGGTTGTTCTTTGGGCGACAGAAAACGCTTACCTAGACGCCTGGAACTACGCGAACAGGAGCTCTGAGGGTCGAGAATCCGAAGAAGACCTTGATGGCGGTGCGCTGCGCAATAAGTTCATCCCCAACTGGACCTCGCAGTCTTTCCAGGACTTTGTCATGGAGATCCAGGAATGCTTGGATATATACGCCGAGAGTCAGTTGGCCGAGGGCAACTCGAATGCTGGGTTCGCAACGGCTGCGGCCATAACCAAGAATGTCCTTGTCCTCGAGGCAAGCTTCTGGCCTGTGATCGGATCGGACGAATCTATCTAGTCATTTTACCTTAAGCCTACCCTCCCTCTGTTTATGGAACGTTAAAATACAACACTGCATTATAAGGCGCCGGCGTTGATAAAATTCCTGTACTTAAAGTAGGTAGCTCGATAATCTTATTTAGGTAGTATGCTAATTATTCACGACCCCTCCTGGACCGCCTTTTACTTTGCGTGCCTGGTACATTTTAGGTATCAACCAGAAGCAGACAGAAGCATCGCTACGGCAAAAGATCATATCGGGTACCTAAAGTATTATTTGGTGAACCCTGGGCTGGAGATCCATTGTTGCATCAGGTATGTGGCGGTACTTTAAGGTATAAGTAAGTATTTAATCGGGTAGACGTGAGTGGTAATTTTAGGTGTACACTGGCAAAGTCTGCTGCACTGATTATGCGTAACCTTAATCTTGCTGGGGTAAGGTAGGCATTTAGGTACCTGTAGGCTGTGACCCCAGGTAATAGAGTTTGTTGTCGGGGCAACAACAGGGGATGCAAACTAAAACCAAAACAGTCAACAAGCCGCTATATTAAGTTCCCTCCACATGACTCCTCTTCACTTTCGCTGCTCCTCCACACCACACACAACCAACAGCACAGAAAAATCATTCCAGCGCAGACTGCCATAATCCATATGCATCATGGCTGCTGGTGATCTGATCGACTTCGACATCATCGAAGGCCAGAAAGAAAACATACAATCACTACCTGGAGGACGATCGGCAAAGAAACTCGCCGAAGTCTTCTCGCCCACACCTCTACACAAACTGTCAACGCCAACGCCAACCGACACGAGAGCCGTCAATGACTGCATCAGGGCCGAGTACGAGGCCGAAGTCGCTGCCCTATCTGAATCGGACGACCCTCTCGATGTGTTCGATAGATATGTCCGATGGACTTTAGACGCGTACCCATCAGCTCAAGCAACACCCCAATCGCAACTGCACATACTGCTAGAGCGCGCCACCAAGACCTTTATAGGATCACCACAGTACAGAAACGACCCGAGATATCTGAAGCTGTGGCTGCATTACATCCACTTCTTCTCCGATTCGCCTAGGGAGACCTTTGTCTTTCTTTCTCGTCACAGCATCGGCGAGAGCTTAGCCTTGTTCTACGAAGAGTACGCCGACTGGCTTGAAGGCGCTGGCCGCTGGAACCAGGCAGAGGAGGTGTACAAACTTGGGATCGAGCGGGAAGCGCGCCCTGTACAGCGTCTTATCCGCAAATTTGGCGAGTTCGAGAAGCGCCGCGCACAACAGTCAGATGCAACGGACGAGCCATCATCTCCCGCCTTGCCGAGCTTGAGGCCGGCACTGGCTGCCAAAGTTGATCCATTCGCGGCGGCGGCGCAACCATTGGATCCTCAGGCGCCCAGACCAAACACGGGTGTCGGCGGGCAGTCTTCTAAGCCTAGCAAGTCGAAGCTCGCTATATTCTCAGATGCTGACTCGGCACAACCAGCACTTTCGTCTGCGGGAGATGGGGCTAAGGGATGGGACACGATTGGATCACTCGCTGATCGCAAAAAGGAGAACGTGGTGGAAGCTAAGCCTTGGGTGGGGGAGACGCTAAAGACGAGCGTAAAGAAGAGCAACGCAACCAAGATGGCTGTGTTCAGGGATCCGGTAAGCTACTTAATCCTTCCCCTTTGCCGGCACCGGCCGATTATTGATGATCATAGGACTAATTATTGGCGGTTGCGCAATCATGTATTTCAGTCACTGGCCAGAATAGCAGAGTCTCATATTGTCATTGCTCCCTCAAAACACCAAGTGATTATCAATCCTCAGAATGGTAAAAGAGAGCGTATACACGTAAACCTGGAGGCTGTCTATCCTACTCCCGAGGAACCAGGTACTGAGTTGAGTTTTGAGGAGCTGTGGGCAGCTAGCCGAGGCTGGCTTGATGCCAGCTGGGATGACGAGAGCCTGGCCGAATCCCAACATGAAGTGACAGATGAGAACGCTCCTCAAGTAGAGGTTCTCAGCAGGATAGTCGAGCAAAGGTTAGTGATTCACCGAGACACAGTACCACTCGACGAGAACGGAGTCATCAAGGACCACCACCCAAAACCCGCTAAAGGGAGAAAGAAGAAGATGATGGAAGTGAACGAGACTCAAATCAGTAAGTGCAAATCGTTTATTATATGCTTGTTTGACACTCTTCCATCCACATAGTCCCTTGCCACATTGCTCCGAACCCAGTTGGGTAATGCATCAAACCTCTAATTGCTGATTGATTCTACGTCTAGTCAAAGCAAACCTCGACTCTCCATCAAGACCAAAAATCAAAAAGAAAAGAGCTTTATCATCAGAGCCCACTATGACCATGCATACTAGGGCTGCAACGGACGACATATATGATATTTTTAATGCTCCCCTCAAACCAGTAAATGAGGATATCCAAAGCGATGAAGATGGGTATACGACCGATGGTGACTATACTAGCGGCGCAGAAAGCACTGGAACAACACGGCAGATTGGCACAAGTGAGATTGGCGACGATGAGACTGCCGACGACAGAAGTGTGAGCGAGTGGTCTGACTTTACCGCTCGAAAACACATACCCAACGTGGGCGATGAGAGTGAATATGGGCCGGATGAGGATGAGGATGAAGATGCTCATAGCCAGATGTCGGGTCCGGTTGATTCTAATGACGCACAACAGTCTGATCACGAAGAAGACGCTGATTATCCACCTACGCCTGAATACTCTCCACAGACTCGCACCAGGTTCATTCCGATCCCGCCTGAGGATTATGAACCACCTACACGGCCATATAGGGACCCGGCTGAGGTGGCTAATAACCGTCTACCGTTTATGACCCCTATTACAGAACGAACCGAAACATCTGTCGCCATGTATCCGGAAGTTAAGTCGAACTACTATACGAAAACTCCTTGCAAGCTAGATACTCTAGACCCTACAGCTGAGGAGGAGGAAGAAGACGATGAAGATTTTGAGCCACTCAGCAGCCCTTTAAGAGAGATCTCGAACGATATTCGCTCACCAGTAAAGCTTGCCCAGCCCCAGCTGTCCAAATCTCAACCTAAGCCGAAAGCTTCTGTCGCATCGACGATACCAAAGGGACCTATCATCAAGGATCTCCAATGCAATCCAGTCGACAGCATAGTGAGGGACGAGATTCTAGCTAAGATACACCCACCACTTAACTCATACTCTGGCTTCTACGATCATCGCAATGAGCGGAGTGATCGTGGCGTCGAAATTCGAAGGTTTGCCAAAATCGTGGGCAAAACCGGGAAGTCCAGCAATGAAAAGACTGGCCCTGTTCAGAGTCCTGTTGTCCTCGAATTTCCCGAGCTCTTGTGTGAGTACACTCTGAAGCGCGAACTCGGCTCTGGGGCATTTGCACCTGTATATCTCGTTGAAAATTCATCACCCGAGAACGGCGAGGAGGGAGACGGCATTGCCGAAATGGGCAAGGGTGTCTTCGCAACGCGACACCGGGCCACTCTAGAAGCACTCAAGATGGAGCAGCCGCCTACAGCTTGGGAATTCTTCATGATGCGTCTCGCCGCCGATCGCCTGGGTCCTCAACACCGCGCCACAGCCTCGATCTCGGCGGCGCATGAGATGCATCTCTACCAGGACGAATGTTTTCTGCTCCTGCCCTTCCATCCTCACCCCACCTTGCTCTCTGTCGTCAACTTCTTCCGCGAACAGCCATCGGGCATCATGGATGAGACGCTTGCCATGTTCTTCACGATTGAGCTGCTGCGCACCGTCGAGGCACTACACTCGAAGCAGATTTTACATGGCGATCTGAAGGCCGATAATTGTCTGCTGCGGCTCGACGACATACCTTCTTCTTCTCCCTCCCAGTCCCAGTCGCAAGCACAGGCGCTCTCCAACCAGTGGTTTGCAGATGGCTCGGGCAACTGGTCGAGTCGCGGCGTAGTCTTGATCGACTTTGGCCGAGGTATTGATATGCGGGCCTTCGAGAAAGACGTGCAGTTCATCGCAGACTGGAAGACGACCAAGGAAGACTGCGCCGAGGTGCGCGAGGGACGCCCCTGGACCTGGCAGCTCGACTATCACGGGCTCGCCGGCATCGTACATTGTCTTCTGTTCGGCAAGTACATCGAGACGGTGCGCGCGGACCAGGGCGGCCTTGGGACCGCTGCCGGCAGGAAGTACAAGATCCGCGAGTCGCTCAAGCGCTACTGGCAGACCGACATCTGGGCGGACTGCTTCGACGTCCTGCTCAACCCCGGCTCGCACGTCGAGGGCGAGGTCGACATGCGGATGCCAGTCAGTCGTAGCCTGAGGCGCATCCAGGAGCGCATGGAGGTCTGGCTCGAGGCCAACTCGGAGAAGGGCATTGGGCTCCGTGGCACGATGAATCGCATCGAGAGTTGGGCGAAGAGCAAGAAGCATTGAGAATGCCCTGCCATCTCAATGCCGCATATACACGAAGATTACGGATGAACAAGGGAGATGGGAGATTAGACTGGGTGGTTCGTGGTTGTTTATGTTGGATAGGGCGAGGTTGTTCACAGTTACGAAGATGACGAAACGAGAAACGCATTTGATGGGGCGTCTAGAGCAGGGGGGCAAACTATTTCTTTTCCTTTTTCTATCGAGATATCCATCACCAGTTGACTTAATTTTGAAATCTATTATTATTACCATCATATATCAGTTGCACTTCTTCCGGATTAACGAATCAGTGGGTCTATGCGATTGCGTGTATTCTCCTACCATGAGCATTTCATCTGAGAACCCCCGTTCTTTAGATATAGGTGAATGGCACAGGAGAGCCATATCCGGACATTTTTGCCCACTTTACCTTATTCCAGACACCATGCTTTCACTAAGTTATAAAACGATTCCTCGAACTATGAATACATGTACATAATATACAAGAGGTGTCTTACACAAGTCTTGTCACTTTCCTAGGGGAAAGAATCAAGTCTCAAATCCGAATTGACTTCTCATTCAGAACCGTCATCAGAATCATCCTTTGTGTTTTTCTTTTTCTTCCCTCTCGGCTTTGCGCCCGCCTTCTTCGCGTCCTTGGCGCTCTTACGATCAACTTGATCCTGGATCTTGGCGCGTTCACTGGCGCCCTGCGCCTGCAATTTCTCCTCCAGGGCAGCGAACTCCGAAGATGCGGCGTCCATGCCGATGAGACTTTCGAGAAGTTTGATCTCGTCTGCCCAGATCTTCTTGTCTTCAATAGTCTTCTTGCCGTCCGGACCGGGCCGGTCGATGGGGGTCTCGAGGACCATGGGCAAACCGGCGAGGGAGTCATAGTTCATGACGTTGTGGAAAGCACGGAGACCGAGGAACCCCGTCCCAATGTTTGCGTGCAGATCGCGATGGGAGGCGATCGGTGCTTTGCTGTCGTTGAGATGTAGGGCGCGCAGGTAGGATGTGCCGACCACTTCGTCGAATTTTGACATGGTGGCCGCAAATGCCTCGGGCGAGCGCAGGTCATAGCCCGCTGCGAAGGTGTGACATGTGTCAATACAAACGCCGACTCGAGATTTATCATCTATGAGAGCAATGATATCGCGCAGATCCTCGAACGTCGAGCCGATGACGTTCCCCTGGCCAGCCATATTCTCGAGAACGGTTACCACGGTGTTGGTGGCCTTGTGAGCCTTGTTAAGCTGGGCCGCAATGCGTCCGATGGCGGCATCGCGGACGTCTCCATTTGTGTTGCCCGGGTGGAAGTTGTACAGCTTGATTCCCAGCGACTCGCACCGCTGCAGGTCGTCGAGGAAGGCATTGTACGCCTGGTCTGCCTTCTCTTTCTCGGCTTGTGCCAGGTTCACCAGATATGAACCATGGGGTAGGCAGTGCTTGTGGACTTCGAAGTTGTGCGTCTTGGAAAGACTCCGAAACCCATCCAGGGCCTCGGGCGCAATGGGTGGATTTGTCCACTTGCGCTGTGATTTGAGGAAGAGCGCAAACGCATTGGCACCGATATTCACGGTGTTGGTGATCGAGTTATGGACGCCTGTCGCGTTCAGTCAGTCTGAGCTTGTAGCAGATGCACACAGTCACCCAGAGTTACTGTCACACAGAGACAGAGACATAGCGAGGAAGTCGGAGTTGTACATACCACCAGCACTGCTCACGTGTGCCCCGATGTACATGGCCTTCTTCAGTGAAGCGATTACAGTTCGCTCAGCGAGCGGCATGTCGTCTTCCGGCTTAGCCTTGGTTTTGGCTTTCGTTGCCCTCGGCTTCTTAGCTTTAGGCTCTGGGGCCGAATCTTCCCCTTCCCCTTCCTCCTCCGCCTTTACCTTTGCCTTTGCCTTGATTGTAGCCTTGCGTTTCTTTGCAGGCTTGGTCTCTGGATCTACTTCTGCGTCTGCTTCTGTTTCTGCTTCTGATTCCGACCTGACTTTGGGCTCAGGGCTGGTTTCACTGACTTTGCGCTTGGAAGCTCGCGTTTTGGACTCGGCTGTTACCGCCCCGCCGGCTGTCGAAACAGTGGCTATGGTTACGCTACTTTCGACAATACCCCCCTTGGCTCTCTGACGTAATTGACGAGGAGGCATTGCGATACCCGCCTGCTACTAGACGGAGCGCGCGGACACGATGCAAATGATGTAGGCGTTGTGTCATCAAGCCTAGAGTGGGTCCGACGCGTCCTAGCGCCGCGGCGGCGGGCGTAAAGGGGTGCGAGGTCACGTGCTATTCTCCATGTAATCCATTCAATGTAGAAGGTGGTCCGGGCTTCTGGGCTCTGATCTCCATTAACATCCAATTCGAGAGCGCCATCTTATTCAATTCAACTGACACCCACCCACGTGCTTTTGATCTGACGCAGAAAGGTAGGTACAGTAGGTTTTGCTACTGTATTCAAGTTTCTCCTTGGAGCCTAGTGTTGTAAGAGAGTCGGCCTGAATACTGAGAATATTGAATTAGCGGAACATGCTAATACCAAATTGGATCATGATCTTGTTGTCCGAATCAAAAGTCTCCTGGCTAACGACTCAGTGTTTTTACGCTAAGGGAACGAAGCACGTGCCTGCTTCGGCTTACACCAAAGCATAAACTATCTACTGATTTATAATTTATTCCCAATCCAATCCCAATTTATTTCTAATTCAAATGACACCGCATGGGCTGGTTGGTCTTGGTGGCTTCACAGCTGTGGCATGAGAACGTACCTCGCGTACATAGTAGGACCGACAACACCTCTCAACATCCCACTCACTTCACCGAGCGCCATAACAGGTGATAAACACCGCCCAGGCAGGGATTACCCATCGTGCTAGGTCTTATAGTCTAGTATAGCTCTGTGGTGTATTCTAAGCATGCGTTTTATCTATATAGCTAGCTGTACTGGAGTGTACTTAAGACTTAAAGCGCACTAGGTATCTAGTATACTTACATGTAGCATCTCTAATTATTAATATTATCAGGTGGTTCGTAAAGTAATGCAGAGCTAATAACGCAAAGTTATCGTTGGCCAGCCTGGTTAACATGCGGCTGTCTGAAAAAAGGTAGGTAATTATTTTTGCGAGGAGCGGGGGTGCTAGGCTCTGTGTGATATAGTGGATGACCCACTAGACCCACTGTAACCTAGCTATAGGTAGTTGTCTGTACACAGTAGCCACAGTATGGAAGATCCATCCATCTACAACCCAATACATGACTGTTCATCTGGCACCACCACAAACTGGTAGCTAGCGATTGTTATCGTCGCCTCGTTTTTTGTTTTCGCGGTATAGTGAGATGCAAGCTATGTCCGCCATGCGTGATTCAGCATGACCCTTCTGGTCATGAGCAGTGAGAGGCCAGGCAAACCTCGACACGACCACTACTACCAACCGCCTACGGACCACCATCGGCCACCATTCCCTCGGACCTCGCGTAGTTCTTACGTCGAACCACCAGCTTCTCTACATTTCTAGGCACCAGGCGAGACATCACCGAGCACAGCCAGCCGGTACCAGCTTTTCCCCCTTTACCTCCTACTAAAAAGAACTCATAATACCTTAGTTTGAGAAGAACTACACGATGGAAGCAGAATAGCAGCGAGGACGCTGCATTGGTTTTTTTGGTTGGTGCAGATTGTGGCAGGTGGGACCCATACACACCTACTATATGTACTGTAGCTAGCTAGCGGGACCTCCATCCCATCTACATAGTCAATCCATCATTCAGTGCCTCACACTCTGCCTGTTAGCTGTCGAGCTGTGTAAGTATATACGGCGTGCGGGTACAGTAATATAACATTACGATTCCCATTTGCCCAGGTAAGCTCCAGGTAGGTAGTCTCTTACATATACCCACACTGGCCGGTTACAAAGATAGATGCATGATTGTGTCCCAGAAAACACGGCAAAAGCCTCCAAAGCGAAGAGGATGAGCCGACGAGACCTAAGTCTCGGTCGAGGTTGTACTCGAATCTGCTCACGCGAGCACTTGCAGAATGCGGAAAAACTGAACTGATACAAGCCTTGCCGAGCGCTGGGCAAACTTGGCGACGCTCTGATGCAGGTGTTTCTGCAGGTGCGTAGTAGCAGGCGCTGCACTGGAAGCTGCGGGAGGGAGGTGCGTGGCGACCTTAGCGTCCCGTGGGGTCCAATGGGAGAGAACGAGGCTTGCAGAAGCCCCTTGCACTCTCCAGCACAGTGGATGGGCTGGTCGCTACCCACTCGCCAGCTGCTAGCTTGGCATCTAGCCAGGGTTCCGGCGGGGTTCCTGGGGCAGAAGACCGGGGGCTCCCTAGCAGTCTCCACTCCTTCCATCCGCTACCGCCTATTAGAGCCTTTGTTCCGTCCCAAGTCGTCGCCACTTTGAAGATTCTTTGATCTTCCCTATCCCTGTTCCAGTAAGGAGAATCTTGAGCTAGCTCTTAGTTCCCGGCAAATGAACAGAGCCAAAAGCACAACGTGCTCTCCAATCGAGATCTGATTGGCTCCCGAATTCCTCGACACAAACCTCACCAATAGGTACCCTAACAGAGCAAACCACACCATGTCAGGTAAATTATTTGCAGACCACGTCAAGAGCGAGAGCGAAGGTAACGGCGCAGCCGATACATGCCGTCATTTGGCCGCTGCTAAACTAAAATAGATGGTGTGTACTGCCTGGCGAGCCTGGGTAGGTACCTAGTCTCTGCCAACAGAACCCTCTGTGCGATACACGTGCATCTTTACATCGTGATCGCACAGTTTACTATGTAATGACATATTTACCAAGTAGTCATGTTGCAGGCACGGCAAGTCGTCATAGTAACAAACCCTCTGAGGTCAGGGAATCCTACAATGCTCACCTACATGTAGGATGACTGCGGTGTGGTTTGTGGTGTGTGATGCATGCTGTGGTACTGCTGTGGCCTTTGGTCTGCTGTAGGTATCCGAGGTATCATCCGGTCAAGACGCGGCGAGTCGTTAGCATCAAGTCCAGATCCATATATTGCGGTGCTATTGTTAGCCGAGTTGTAGAAACCGAACCCCCACTCAACCGTCCAATATCGCGCGACATGTGCTTGGACTAGGGTGGACGAGAAAAACTCCGATGCAATCTAGCCACAAAGTGCTAACGGGACGAGTCGGTTTAGGTTGGTCAAGCTTTGTGGTTTGCAGTGACAGGAGCACAAGCCCTGTCTGTCACTAACGCGTTGTGCTCTCAAACTACCAAGTACTACCTACTCAGTAGGTATATCTCTCAGAGGGTCCTCCTCGAATTGAGTTTCCGCCGGCATTATTTATTTACCTCCCTCTCCCCCATCCCCTTCCATATACACACTCACCGTCCGCCTCTCACACACGCGTACCCATACCTCATTGCTCTTCCACAAGGGAGCAGGTGTCTGCACGTCACCGCCCACGTCGGTGAACACGACCCTGGTTTATCTCTATCCCATATTTATATAGCCTCGGCCTCGTTTCACCATGGCTGGTTTTCTCCGCCGCCATCACGAGCACGATCCTCCGATAGGAGAGCTACCCGTCCCCCATGGCCCGGAAACTGGCACGGAACATGAACACTATCCCCGCCGCTCTTCCACAGGTTATACTACCGATTACGAGAGGCAGATCTTCTCACACCTACTCCGACCCGATGACTCCTACACTCCCGAGGGTGTTTATTGGGCCGACTTGCCTCTGGCCGAGCGCTTCTCGTTTGTCAACAAGGTCAGCTCAGAGGAGACCAAGAAAGAACTCAGGACGATATGGTCCATGATGAAAAAGGACCCGCTCAGCCCCCTCTCTTGGTACTTCCGGAACTCCGTCCTTCCCGGTGCAGGCTTGCTTCTGGAAGGCTATGTCTTGTTTTCGATTGGTAACCTACAGCCACTGTTCGCCAAAGTCTGGAAAAATTGCTGGGGCACATATCAAGTATGTGATAAGAACTGGGTAGCATCAGTAACTTATCTCGAGATCATCGGTATCATGTTCGGTCAGACCGGCGTTGGTGTATGTTTCCCGCCCCTTTATATTCTCTCAACTTGAACTAACAGCTACCTACCAGATCATTGGCGATTGGATTGGACGAAGATGGGGCCTGATACAAGATGCCTTAATCATGTTTATTGGCTTGTTGTTACTTACCGGTTCCTGGGGTGTGACGCTACAAGGCTGGGTGATCTTGTATGCCTTCTCTTTGTTCTTTTACGGTAAGACCCAATCATCCCCGCTAGCAAAGATCATAAACTCATAGTATTTAAGGTATCGGCGTCGGTGGCGAGTATCCCATTACAGCAACATCATCCATGGAGAATGCTGTGTCAGCCGGAAAGCTCTCAACTCGGGAAGACCGACTGCACCGCGGCCGGAAAGTCACGTTGGCCTTTCTGATGCAGGGCTGGGGTCAATTCTTCAACCAGATCGTCTTAACCATCCTCTTGCTCATCTTCAACCGGGGTACAGGCGGTGAGCCGCCCTACAGCGAGTTTGCTGCTCAGTTTACCTTCCGAATCTCGTTTGGACTTACCGCTATTGGTACCTTGTGGCTTGTTTACTACCGTACTTTCAAGATGAAATCCGCTTCTAAGCACCTAGAAAAGGCTAAGAAGAAGGCCAATGTTACAGGCTACGACGTAAAGTCACTCAAGATCACCTTCAGCCACTTCGGTGGACGGCTCTTCGCCACTGCTTCTGGCTGGTTCTTCAACGATGTCTTTTTCTACGGAAACAAGCTTTTCCAAAGTCAATTCATCAGTGTCATCTCAAACAACCCTAATTCCCTTCTGACGACCTGGAACTGGAACTTGATCAACGTCGTCGTTTCCCTAGCTGGTTACTATTGCGCCGCACTGTTCATCGACAACAAGATGTATGGCAGGAAGAACATGCAGCAGATCGGTTTCCTGATCTGCTTCCTTGCCTTCGTCATCCCCGCTTTCAAGTACGATTACTACACAAGCCCAGCCGGAATCCACAGCTTCCAAGCTCTTTACTTCCTCTCGTCGTTCTTCAATCAATTCGGCCCCAACTCGGTCACCTTCCTCGTCGCCGGCGAAGTCTACCCAACACAAGTGCGCGCTAGCGCTCACGGCTTTTCTGCCATGATTGGAAAATCTGGCGCTCTACTAGCATCCGTTCTCTACAACTACATTGATAACAAGACGAAGTTCCTTGTCGTTCCTTGGTTCGGTCTGGCCGGTATGCTTGTCACGCTCATTTGGCTCCCGGACACCACCGGTCTTGATCTGAAGGAACAAGAACGTCGGTGGCAGTACATCATGGATGGCCGCCCCGAAGACTACCACGGAATTGCCATCCACCCCCAGCACCTGTCTCTATGGGAACGATGGATGGGTGCTGGTAAGAGCTACCATCCGGATCTGGACATGAAGGCCAAGATCCGCGATCTCCGCGCGGAGTGGGAGGAGAAGAGGGCAAACAGCGATGCCGAGTCAGCGGATATGGAGATAGACGATGATGACGAGATCACTCATGATATTCGTGAATACTTCTCCGGCAACCCCCAGAATTTCTCCAAATCGTTGAAAAACGAGAAGCTGAAGGGAAGCAGTTCGGGATCTGAATCGCAAGACCGGGAAAATGCCGGTGCGGAGATTGGTCTTGATGAGAAGACAGCAAACTAAAGCATTCAGCGTTATTCGTTTTGTATAGGCTACACTACATTTTATAGGGTCTTGAATATCATCAATTTGTTCAGAAACAATGGCACTTACTATAATGAATTAAAATGTTCATGAGTGTCGGGGGTCATTTTCTTTGACATTTAGGATAATACTTGCAACTGTAAGGTGGCATTTATGCCATCAATCCATCACCGCCCTTGTTTTGTCTCTCGATAATCTAATCTCTTATTGTAGAATGCTTTAATGGGGATACCGGGCATACAAGCTCATGTGTTTTGCACCGCCCAGTCTTTGGCGAATACTAAAGGTGAATACTCAAAGAAACTTAGTCACCTATACATCTTTTGTGTACCCGCTCGCCCGGGTGGTGACTTTTCAATTTGAGGTGTTTACCTAGGCATATGCTCAAAAATGGCATAGAACTCAATATAATTAGTGCTACTCCTGAATAAATGATTTTCCAGTCAGAACAAATCGTCTGAAACAGCTTAAAGACAGGCATCTGTTTGGATATCTGAGTCGTTAGCGCATAAGTCACTAAGCCGCAATACTATCTGGTAAGAACTCGCTTCGTGAATAAATCCCATCTCATTTCAAGGTCCTGTGGAAGGTACGAAGGACAGTGCTATAAGATTACCCCTCACAGTGGATGCCTTGTAGAATACCACCATCACTTCAACATCAACATCAATATCCATATTCCTATCAATCAGGTCCTGTTTACAGAGGTCTTGGCAAGCCAAGTCAGGTGACGGCGCGCAACAAGGGCGCCTTACGGACCCATCGCGTCCCCTAAATTCAACCTTAAACCCACCCTAGGTTCAGGTAGGTACATCCAGCCAGCGGACGTCACTAAGAGACCGAGGGGCAAATTCCCTCCGCTTGATACCATTGACTCTATCAAAGCACACCCAGATTGCCTCGACCCATCGTTCCTCTCAAAAAAAGAAAAAAAAAAAGGGAGACTGAAATAAGCCGATTGAACACTGATAGTATACGTCGTGTGAATCAATCGCAACCACTGGACATCCGGGCTTTGCGGCGCCATGCCGACCAAATCAGTGACCCCTCGAAGACAACCAAAACAATCCAAGCTCAGCTTCAAGCCTGCGCCAGCGGGCAGCACGACGCCCGGCGGAAAGAAGACTACGAATTCCAATGGAAACATACTGAATTTCTTCAAGAAGGTTGAGGTGGAAGAACGGCTGTTCCTGCCTGAATCGTCTGCTATACTTCCGGCAGAGCCCAGCCTTAGTCTGCCCACGCTTTCAAGAGAAGATGAGGAGGATATCTTCGGCGCCGAGGGCTCGACCCAGGAGATACCATTCGAACCCAGCCAGAACCCTCCGAAGCGACGCAAGCTGAGTCACGATGGGAGCGGCACTCTGCCGGCCACCGAGTCGAAGAGGTGTGACAGAGGAGAACAAGAGGCCATCGATGAAGGGAAGCCATTACCACGGTCTGTCCAACGAGGGCCAAAAAAGCCGAGACGAGGAAGGGGGCCGTTCTTGGCCGACTCCGATAGTGAGGATGATGAAGCCGATCGCAGTTTGCTGAAAGACTCGAGCGCTGTTGCGATACGTCCCTCGACAACCACGAACGGCTCCAACATTTCTGATACCCCCGATGCCCCCGTGCCGCCCGCGCCGCCCGCGCCGAATCTACCTGTCGATGAAAGCTGCCCTGATCCTCTTGATCGGCCTGATATCCAGAAGGACGAGTCCTACGGTGGCCAGTTCGAACATCTCCAAGATATGGAGGCCCTATTTGGCGACGATAACGACGACGAATTCGATGACGAAGGGGAGGAGTTTCGTGAACGACGGTACATGGAAGAACAGGCGAGGCTTGAGGCGGAGGAGTCAGGGGGTTATATGGAACAAGCTTGTCCTATTTGCAATACCAGTTTAGACTCTATCACAGCCGAGCAGGCGACTGTTCACGTCAATGCTTGTCTTGATGGAAACCCCCTTCTTACATCACCAATAACTCCACTGCCACTGGGAGACATGGTGGACGCTCCCCAAATGAGCAAACGTTTTGCTAGAGCTGCTGTTCCTCGGCCCGGCCAGGCTAACCCTATCAGCCTCGGGGGCAGCACGAACCAGCCCACATCTGCTTTCAGCAAGTTAATGTCCGGCCACGCCGAAGATTCTGCCTGGGCTTCTGCGGCGGCAGCAGAGCATGCCTCCCGGGGCAAGGCAGCATATCAGAGAACATGTCCATTTTACAAGATTATGCCAGGTTTCTCTATATGTGTCGATGCCTTCCGATATGGAGCTGTTCAGGGATGTAACGCCTACTTTCTCAGTCATTTTCACAGCGACCACTATGTTGGCCTGACGGCAAACTGGTCTCATGGGCCAATATATTGTAGTAAAGTCACTGGAAGTCTTGTGAAGAATCAATTACGGACGGCTTCGAAGTACGTAAAAGAGCTTGAATTCGAAGAGACTATAGAAATACCGGGTACCGAGGGTGTGACGGTCACTATGTTACCAGCAAACCACTGCCCTGGAAGCTCTCTCTTCCTGTTTAAGAAAAGGATTGGGAAAGGTTCAAACCCCAGAACTCAAAGAATACTACATTGCGGCGACTTTCGAGCTTGTCCGACACACGTTACGCATCCTTTATTAAGGCCGGACATTGTGGACACGATATCAGGGAAAGTCAAACAGCAAAAAATTGACGTTTGCTATTTAGACACAACCTACCTCAATCCCCGATACTCGTTCCCCCCGCAGAACGATGTAATCAGAGCTTGTGCAGATTTTTGCAGGGCATTATCGGGAGATCCAAGCACGGCAGATGAGGCGTTTGACAGGCTAAAGCGTGAGAAGGGTAATACTACAGTCAACTCATTCTTCCCCAAAGAGAACGGAGATTCAACGACAGCTATAATCAAAAGCGAGGATTCCGAGACTAAGCCTCGAAGCGATCCAAAAAATAGGCTTCTCGTGATCTGTGGCACGTACTCAATAGGCAAAGAGCGCATTTGCAAGGCCATTGCGCAGGCACTCAACACTAAAATCTTCGCTTCCGCATCCAAGATCAAGATTTGCTCACAGTTGGGCGACCCAGAGCTAACGGCGCTGATGACTTCCGATCCGTATGAGGCGCAGGTCCATATGCAAATGATAATGGAGATTCGCGCTGAGACGCTTCAGGACTACCTGGACTCCTACAAACCGCACTTCACTCGCATTGTCGGATTCCGACCGTCGGGATGGAACTTCCGCTCTCCTACTGCCACTGCGAAGAATGTACCCGCCAACACGTCTCCGGGCTCTGTTCCCACGACATCTATATTGCATAGCGATGCGTGGAGAACTCGCTTTGGGAGCCGCGACTTCGTCGCCCAGCGCGGAAGCACACGCGAGGCCATGTGTTTTGGCGTTCCGTATTCTGAGCATTCAAGCTTTCGCGAGCTCGCACTCTTCCTCATGACCTTGCGTATCGAGAAAGTCGTCCCTACTGTTAACGTGGGGAGTGCTGTTGGTAGAACGCGCATGAAAATGTGGACTGATCGCTGGCTGAGCGAGAGGAGAAAAGGGGGGATCGTGAAAGTGCTAGAAGAAGACGCTGATAGCGATATTGTCAAAGAGGAGGAAGGGGTCAAAGGTGACAGGAAACGGGAGATAGCTGGAAAGCCCGTGCTCTGGGATGGTAAGAGTGGGAAGGGAGGTTGCGTGTACTGGTGAAATCGGTTTGCTACTACATTGGGAGTGACATTTATATAGCGAAACATCGGCGAGATTTGTATAGGTTGCATTTGTATCGCAGGCTTGCCTATTTCCATTTAGCACCGAGTTAATTGAACAGAAGCGTGTGACGCCGGCGCTATGAGATGTGAATTCAACCCCCCAACACTAGAATAGCTCATGGCTATTGGGAGCTGCATCTGGTCCCCAGGGCTGATATAGGCTCTAGTGAATGTATCGAAATTGTGTCCAGCGAAACACGATTTGCATGCCGCTTTCTTCATCTTATCCGGTCCCTTTTCCCATCGCGGCTCGTTAAGCTGGTATCGATACATCCAACTGACTTTTCATCCCCTCCCATTCATCATAATAGTAGTGTTCCTAATTCCACGCAGGTATTCGCTCTATCCCTATTTGTAGCACGCAGTGATGCTTCACTTCCCCTTTCCAGCCTGGTTTGCGGCCTCTATACTACCAGCGTTAGAAATGAATTCACTTCACCTAGGCTGATTCAGCACTCAGGGGAAATGATGCTGCCACTAACCTCTTCTCGTGGCGTCTTCAAGAAGTGGGACGTCCACGGCAGCGGCTGGCAAGTGCACGTAGCGCACGACAGAACCGCGAATGAAGACATTCTTGACGGAACTCTGGGGAGCAGGGTTAGGCAGGCATAGCATGGGGAGTTGCGCGGACTAGAATGGAAGAGACGTACCAAGTGCGGATACTTGAGCTCGTCGACGACTTGGATGTCGTCGAGCTTGATGTTGAGGTATTGGTCGACGCTCTTGAGCGTGCCCCGGATCTGGATGTCGTTCTTGAGCTCGACGGTTACCTCGTGGTCGATGAGCGTCTTGAAGAAGCTGCGAGTTTGGGGATTTAGTCAGTATGTGATGGACGTAGTGAGCTGTGGGATCGGACGGTAAAAAGAGCACGGATATTTTAGTTTGAAGTGATGAGGTGAGTCAGGCCGCCGACATGAGACCCAACAACCTAAATAATATCCCGTCCTTTCTCATAGGGCTATTCCCAGAAAGCACGGTCATAAATATTCGGTTGTCGAGCCGATATGCTGAGTTTCGGAGCCGCATGTATATATATACATACATATATATATATATATATATTATACCATACGCTTGTCCAATCCGTAGCCACGGCCAATGAAAGCTCGCCGAAGAAAGGGGAACAGGGTGCCTAAGACCCCTTAAAAACTCCTCACCTGAAAAACAACATCTTTTCACATACGCCAACGATGCCGGATAAGTGTACGGACTGCTGATTTAGTGGATTTGGCGGATTCGGCGTTGGAATAAGACTTGGTATCTCGTTTACTTTCAGACTGCCATTAAGATGGTACAAGCAGATCAGGTATCTAGATCCAGATGCAAGGTGGGCCCTAGGCGTTGGCCATGGTCACGTGGCGCCCAAAGCTCCCAATCTTTCTCAGCTTATCTTACTTTATCACCCCGCCAAAACAACAATCTTTCATTTAGGTATGTAGATTAGGCATCCCAAGCTACTTAGTAGGTACTACTTACTTACATATTAGAGCGTTTTTAACATCAGAACTCGATACGTCAATATACCTAACAATTACCCCCTCCACCGACCATGCATCATTTCGATGCGTACCGACACTCGGGTACTCTCCACTCAGTGTCACCACCGGAGTTCGTGTTTGGCTGACCTCGGATGTCCCGGTAACATGGTTCGTAGGTCTCCCATGTGCTTCGTATGAACTTCATCCAGCTGCATCGCAGTTGAAGATGACCTCTTGACTACGTTCTTATTTTATAATTCCGGCCAGGCCTGCAGATTCAGCAGGGCAGTTCTCGACAAGAAGACGCGTCATGCTTATTGGGAGAAATCGTCTTCCTTGCCTAATCATGCAAGGGACTAACAACCTGGGGAATATGTGCAACAACCATCCACTCGAGCCCCTTGTTATCTCCGTTGTGTTGGGGAGTCAGGGGATTGTCCAAACAGAAAGTGAGGTCACCAGGTTCCTCGGATCTCCGATGCGATCAATATCTTACGTTAACGGTTGTCTATGCTCACGCACACAAGCGAAGGCAAACAAGCACTCCCTCGTCAAGCTGAAGTTTCAAGGGAGAAAAGACTTCCTAGCCTTCGTCGCCTTTGTAAGGGCCGAGTAAGGGGCAGAATACTTGCGAGCTGATACCCGTGGCCGTAAGCCACGCGACAAGTATCTGAATGCGCGCTTGGTTGATATCCCCCTCATACGGTGGCAATCTGAGGATAAACATGTCTGCGTTTCTATGCCAATGTTTCTCGGCTTAGCCGTGGGCTAGGCCGGAACATATTCGGGTGCGTGGTACTGTTGGCGACTCGAGGCTACACAAAAATTCCTGAAAATGCTGTGCTTCGCTGTGCGCGCGTCTAGATTGACGTAATGACTATTCTCGGCTGCATAGTGTTTTGACTGAGGAGAGAAATTGCTTAAGAGAGGCGCATACAATATCCGCAAGCGCCTCGCATGTTGTAGGGGAGCTCAACTTATCACGGGTTCGAGAGTTGGCTCATAGTTTAAAGCGTGGAATGCGGCTTCAGTGTAAGTGAAGTAGTAAACAGCAAGATTCTGCACCCCGGTACTCTGGTCCAGATAATCGGGCATGCTTCGGACAATCATGGGTGCAGGACACCGCCTCATGAAGCTTACGGTGAGGACATGGCAATGGCTATACCAGTCGTGACTTATACCTATGTCCTGTACAATGAGAAGGCTGGGACGAAGGGTCACGATGTCAGCGGGGTTCAGTGCGCAACAACTACCTGCGAACGTGAAATCCTTCGGGAAAAAGGCTATCGCGACACTATCGCGACACTATCTATACTCAATTCGCCTCACCCAGTACGCTAAGTAGTGCAAATAGAATATACGAAAAAGCCTATAACCGAGGCTGCTCAGGCAACAATAATCCACGGTTGGGACAACTTGCACTACCAGTAACCAGTTATCTAACTAATGCATGACTCGCAAAAGTACTAGACAATAATCAGGTGGCTGATGAAGTTTTCCCAGCCACCAGCCAGAATTGGCGGGGAAGCATGTTCCAGTAGGTAGTTAGTTCTGCTGACCAACGTACGACTAATAACCAAGCATTGACGCCCATATTTGCACAAGAGAGCCTCCCAAGTCATACGACACTTCTAGCATACAAATGTGTTCCTTCGGTGTGCCATTGCCAAAGTAGGATCTTCCATTCTACCCAGTATATGTATACGACCGGAGCGAAGAAGCACGCCTGCGGCACAGAGTAACAGACGACAGATTAGGTGCGTCCGTGGCTACGGTCGTGGGACGGCAGGCAAAGTCATGGGAACGAACAGAATTGATGCCCGAAAAGGAGCCGGCTGTGTGTCGCTCAAGCATCGCCGACGTCAGCGAGCCCAAGTCTGGTACCGATAACAATACGGTGTGCACAAGCCATCAATCAATATGGTAGCAGTCTAGACTTGCCTGCTATACAGATCAGATATGGATACCAAACATCGTACCTAGCTCACTGCTAGCCGTATTATGAAGGGCTACACGGCTTGGAGCTACGGCAGACAAGCAACATAATAAGTTAATAACAATAATGATAATGATAATTCCAGGTAATCTGCCGGTGCCGGGCGAAGGGTCGAGGCAAATCAGCGAAGTGGAGAAAATTATATTCTGCGATGGATAGATGATGCGGAAGGCCACCACGATTCCACTTAGCCTTCCAACTTTCTTTGTTTCTTTCTGTCTCTCGCCCCTCCCTTTCCTTCCTCCCTCTCCTCGTAGGCAGAATACTCCAGATAATCATGATGATGCTGATACTGATGATGATGATGTGCGTCGCAATCGGACTGGCGGTGATGTGACGGATTCAGAAGCGATGCGTTGGCGGCGCTTGGAGGTGTCGGTGGCCAGAAACCTGCCTGGGATGGTTTTGCTAGCCTCCCCATAACCCACGCCCTTGGCAAGCCATGTATACTGTAATGCCCTGTCGATGTACCTAGGTATACACCTAAGAAAGATACTTGGTACCTCTTGTCTGGATGAAGATGAGAGGCCACAGCACTAATGCTTGCTACAGGGTGGTATCCAGGTGTATACTACCTACCTAAGTACAGTGGCTCGGGTCGGAAGGATAGATTGGGTAACTCTCCTACTATGACTGGCGTGCAACAATACTCGAGACACCTCCCGGCAGTACCTCTAATGCAGATCCGTTTTAAAGCCCCACACGAGGATTTCAGCAGGGCTGCTGATTAGTCCAAAAAGACGCCCCATTAAAGCACCGGGCCCCTCACTGCCCTTCCTCAGAAAAATTCACTCGCTTCTGCTAATTTTCACCAATCAATCTGCCCTCGCTCGCCTCGGTCCACCAGTTGTGAAATTCCATCGAATCAATTGCGAGTTTCTCTCCTTCATCCTACTTACACAAGACGAGCTTCCCCCCTCCCCCCCAGCAATACAACTACCTATTCGTCTAAAGTATTCCTGAAACTTAACACCCTCGCTCGCCAAATCAAATCCAGCCATTCACGGTGGCTCTCACTGCAACCCGTCAATTGGATTGCGCCCTTGGTCGGAAATCTACCTTATCAAACACCGGGTGCTGGCCGTGCGCTTGTTGCTGCATTCCTGTAGCGATTGCCTACCACTGGCCACAGCTCACCCTGGATACGGTAGATACTTAGACACTGTCGCCGCAATTAGCAGGCAGCAGCCAATCCGCCAATCGCTACCTCATCGTCACACGCACATCGTGTCGTGTCATAGCAGTCTATCTAATCTCATCTGATAGCAACAGACAACTACCTACCTGGCTCGATACCGTCCTAGGGGGGAGAGAAGAGAATAGGTAGCCCATCTGTCTCCTGTATACCTGCAGAGACCTAGGCTGTAACGCAGCTGTTGCACAAGGTTCTGGGTTTACATGAGCATCTGTCTGTCTGTCTGTCCACGCGCAACTAAGAAAAAAAAAAGACTTGGTCAAATACAAGGTGGCACAACGTCCGCTGCAACGCGAGCCTGCGACAATTCGCAGCCCTATAACCCAGGCACCTTTGTCCCGCATATATCGACCTAACCTACCTAACCTACCTAACTTACCCCGTACTCAACAACTCCTAATACTATAGGCACTGTTCCTACCGATTATTCCTCGCATATCGAGTAAATAGGTAAGCCGTCAGTCCGTTCGCTTCTATGCTGTTGTTGTTGTTATTGTTGTTGTTGCATTTCCACTGCCACCCTTGTTTTCCATGGTAATGACCTCCCTTTATTTCTTATCAGTTTGTATAGTAGAAACATTCATGGTTTGCTTTTCTTTGTATTGGCTCTTTTTTGTTCTTATACGATACCTCATGCCCTCTCTATCTCTTTCACCTCGACGGGACTCCAGACCCAGGGTTGCTCTTGATCAGCTCCAGCCAGTCAGCGGCTCAGCGCAAAGGCCAAAACCACTAGGGTCCTGGAGAGATCCGACAACCCACAACCCACAACCCACCCTTCCTCCTACCCAACAAATCAACACGCTCTGCCGTACTTGTCAGTCACGGCTTGACCCTCTTTGCGACGAGGTTCAGGAGGCCTATCACTGCCGGCAGAGTTGCTCTCACTGTTGCCATTGGCCATTGCCTTGGTATTGCCCATCAGGTGATCGAGGCCGTCTGCGGATGACGTTCATTTCGTCCTGCCAGTGCTTGGTCAATCAACGCTTTGTTGTCTGTCGCGGTGATCGACGCTCATTTCAGACCCCTCAACCAGCCCGCCCGCGCGCGACTTGCCCTCCTACAAGGAGTAAGTGGGTGAATGCATTCCGCCCGCCCTACGCAATCCCCCCGAGCCACCACAACCCCGGCTCACCGGTACCGACTGCTGCCGCCTGCCCAAGTACCTATTACTGTTGCTGCTCTGTCTGCTCTGTCTTACATGTGCTGTGCTGTCCCGGCCTGCCCGCAAGTGCTTGCTGTGCCGTGTGCTGCCTGGCCAGCTGGAGTGCGTGAGGGCTGCTGCTGCGACATGTACCCGGTACCCAGTGCCGTGCTCTTTGCCATGCCAGCTTAGACTTGGACAGGCGCCATCTGCTGCTGATCTGATTCTCTCCCTGTCGCTATTTCTTCTGCCGTTGCCGTCATGCTTGTCTACTTAGTACCCTACCTGCTTACGCTCTGCTTCTCCGTGGCCCAGCTAACGTTGTTATCTTAAGACGGCCTAGACATCCACCAGTTTGGCAACCCACAGGGTGAATCCAAGCACTCGGGAACTCGTTTGCCAAAGGTATGCACTTTTCCCTCCCTTCCTACACACCAATCCGCCCACCACGCACTTGCACTTCCCCATCTGCTCGTCTGCAACGATACATGCACACACCATCAAGTGCCATGCCAACTTGTCCCTCGCCCACTAAGGCAATGTGACGATTGGGTATACCCTCTTTCCAGTCGCAAACTCCTCCACCTGGGGCACCATCCATCCGTTCTTGCGTAACTCGCATCGGGCCTTTCCCTTTTCTTTCCTTGTCCCTTTTTCGCACCCACACCCTTTTCCATCTGGTGCGGCCTAGTGCTCCATTACCTCCCAAAATGAGACCATCCATGTGTTGTTCAACCTGTGGGAGAAATGTATGCCATGCGCTTCCCAGCCAATCACCCAGGCCCAAGCCTTGAAATGTTCCAAAGCATACCTACCGCTGCTCCAGGTAGTTCTTTGCAGCCCGACTCTTGCCCTAAGCGTCAGGCCCCGTTTGTCGGGCAGGGTCTGCTTCGCCCTGCGCGACGGCCGGTCCAGATGTTGGTCCTTGAGTCGCGCTGAGCTGGTCGACAGGGTGGGCCTGGCTCGTGCATATTCCGTCATGCATGCCAGCGCATCAAGTAGTGGTCCAGCGCGAAAGAACCAGCGCTGTTGCTCACCCCCCGCCCCCCTCGCATCGTCCGAGCTTTCTTCATATACTTAATACACTGTGTCTAATGCCTCTGGTTGGACAGGTCCCCACAATCAAATAGCCGTTGACAGAAGCTCTGGAAATCAAGACCTTGAGAGCTGTTTCGCCAGATCAGAACTATTCGCCATTGGTACTGGACTGGATTGCTCGAGTAGCCTTGCACATCGCCGAGCACTCACGTGGTTGTCCTACTTCCTTCTAAGCCTAAGGATCTGAGGTGCAAGAAGGCCCGCCCCGCAAAGCCATTCAACTTGCATATGCCGTAGTGGCCGGCCGCCTGCGTGCACCTACCACATCACCTAGTGCCAGCGCATCCACGCATATCCAATAGATTGGGTCGCATCCAAGCCTACCTCATCGCGGCTACCCAAGTGACGAAAGACCCTCCCAACGCGCGTGCCCTATACCAGTCAACCATCCCACCCTTTATCTCCAGGCGCAGAGCGATCTAACGACGGCTGCTGCAAGGCCAAAGTTATACACACAGATTTCGCGGCACAAGCTTTACCGGCGACAACCGAATTGGTAGCTCAGACAGAGACCTATCTTGAAAGATCGAACAGGGCACGATTATCGCATCCCGGATTTTGCAAGTATCTAGCCGCCAGTTCGCGCGCCACATATCGCCAATAATGATGGACTACGCGCAATACCAGCAACCACCACAGACGGCGCATTCTGGTTACACGAGCTCCGGTGCTGGAAATAACATCACATCGCCTACGAGTCATAGCTTACACCAACACGGTGTCCAGACTTCACCAATTCTCCCTTCACAACATCAGACCTCGGCAGCCGGACAGGGTCACAACATGTATCAGACACAGTATGGTGTACCTCAACAGAGCATCCACTATGGCATCCAGGCCGCTGCAATGGCCGCAACCGCTGCTGCAGCCGGTGGAACGGGATACTCAAGCTACATGACGTCCGACCCCAGCCTCACGCAAAGCTCACCGAGAATGACTTCGGGATCAAAGAAAGAAACTCGGGATCCACGTTCACCCCAGCAAATGAATAGTGTCAACCAGCTCTCTGGACGGCGAATGAGTCAAGTTACGAGTCCAGGTGTGCCTAATGCGCCGATGATGAACCACGCCGGGCCTCGCTCGGCTGTCGCGCCGCCTATGCCACCCGGCCAGACAATGCAACCTCCACAGTCCCCAGAGATGGCAGCCGGTGTTGAGGAGTCACCACTCTATGTTAATGCGAAGCAATTTCACCGCATTCTAAAGAGGCGAGTTGCACGCCAGCGCTTAGAGGAAGCCTTACGCTTAACAAGCAAAGGCCGCAAACCTTATTTGCACGAGTCTCGGCATAATCATGCGATGCGACGACCCAGAGGTCCTGGCGGTCGTTTCCTTACCGCGGAAGAAGTAGCCGAAATCGAGCGGAACAAGGCTTCAGGTGAAGACAAAGATGGGTCCACTGCAGAGCCTACTGGAGTCAAAGCGGGCTCGAAGAGAAAATCAGAGGCAAATTCAACTACGCCCAATAAAAAGGCCAAGACTACGACAGAAAGTCCTGAGGACGAAGAAGAAGACGCCGAGGACGACAGCTAGTGTAACTAGGCCCTCGCGCCACATGGATTGATTTTTACTTTGTCAGCTATAACGACGTTACGACATATTTGATTCTTGTCGCCTATACCATTTCGTATCTGGCTCTTCTCGGGGAGATGGGAATCACGGGGAGGGAGTCACTCGGAACGACGGAGCGTTGTTTTTATACTGCTTTTGAAAGGAACGAGCCGACGCGAGTTGGTCTTTCTTTTCGTATACGGGACCAGGTTTTCCCATGGTGTTTCAACGGCATGTCGGCAGGCGCCGGGACATTCGCTCTCGATCCTTTCCTAAACGTTTTTCCCATCGCCCACGCGATATGTTCCACCTGTCTACCTCATACTCTTTAATTTTTTGTTGCATAGTGGAGGCTCTCTAGGTGGATTGGTCAGGAGCAAGACTGCATGGATGAAACGCGACGAATGGAAGGATACCCCACTACACTTGCCAGTGTTGAATTACTTAGTCTTAAAAACTTCTTCGATTCATGTCTACTATGTTCAGCTGGATTGGAAGTATGTTTCTTTTATTTGTCTTTCTCGGCAGTTCGCACAGAGGTCCGGCTACCAATAGCCTATTAACGTGTATCTGGGCGGAATGAGGGCGTTTAAGCTACAAAACTTGCCTGGTAAAGGAACATATCTCGAATCAACCGACAACAGACCCGCTCGAGTTGGACAAAAGGGATGGCACATTATAGCCACAAACTTGCTTAGGTCAGGATGGAAATAGACACTTTACTAGCAATCCGTCACCGGATGTAGGAACAAATGACAACAAACACAAAATAACACAGTAATCTCTATACGCGCTGGGCTGCGGCTCTGGTGTTTTGCCTTTTTTTTTTTTTTTTGGCCAATGGGCTCAGTGACGCAAGAGTCGCTGTAGCAGCACCTTGATTGAACCCAATCTGCGAAACCGTCTTGCCTCATTATCTATATTTATTCAAATACTAAATCGCAGCAATATCTATATTCGATCAGTATTATATACCGACTCGTATTTTCTCGTATGTCATCGCTCATATTTACCGTAGTGCACCGCAAAGCTTTAGGCCCCTGCCTTTCCCCCCTCCGGAAGGGCCTTGATGGATAGAATGCGAGTGCCGATTCAGATAGATCGGGCCTAAAATTAGGCCATTTCGCTTCCAAGGTCAAACAACTTGGCTTGCCATTCGTCTAGGGAACAATACTACGATGCCGCATGTAGGCTCACAACCATGCTGTATGTATAGTGCTCACAGTGTCATGGCCTCATGTGCTCCTATGTAACCTCTATACCGTATATTCACTGCCCTACCTCCGCCCAGAGCTTGGGCAAAGATTATGAGATAGGTAATCAGAAAGTAAATAGAAAGAGGCTGGGCCCCATGCAGCCGCCAAGAAAGAACCCCGGTCAACCCCCCGGGCGCACCTAACAAGTTCCTTATAAGCTTGTGGGCACTGGGTATTGTTATTGTTGTTGTCGTTGTCGTTTTACATACCTACCTACCTACCTATCGCATATCGGCCCAAGAGCAGTTCGGCCATCTATCTTTCTTACTCTTGTGCGACCGTACCCTTTCCACTGTACCGTTTGTACATGTTACTATTACGGAGCGCGAGGGACAAAGGGCCGGTAATACCTAGTGCAGTACCGGTACCTCTTCTCGATTACAGGGGAGGTGAGGAGAGGGGCGCGCATTTTCTGACTGCGACATGATGAAAGAGGGACTTAATCCGAGACAAGTTTTGATGCTCACTCTGTGGTAGTGCCAGATGAACAGTCATGTATTAGGTTGTAGGATGGATGGATCCTCCATACTGTGGCTACTGTGTACAGACAACTACCTATAGCTAGGTTACAGTGGGTCTAGTGGGTCATCTACTATATCACAGTTTGCCCCTAAAAGAAAAATTAATAATATGTCCCGTGGCTATAGTGAAAAGCTAAAGCTAAGCTAATTATTTTTTATTAAAGTTAATTATGTTATTTAAAGCTATTTTAGCTAATTATTTTTTTTGTGTTTATTTTTTGCTAAAAAATTGGTTAATAAAATAAAAATTTGATTTTAATTAGTTTTTTATAAGCTATTTATTAAATTTATAAGCTAAATTTTTATATTTAGTAAAATATTATATGTGTTTTTTTTTGCTGTATATTTTAATATTAATAATTTTTTTACGAAATTAATTTGCTAAGCAAATAAAATTAATTAATAATAGTTATTTTTTATATAAATTTAAAAAATAAAGTTTAAAATAGTTTATAAAAATTATATCGTAAATGCAAATATTATAGTTTTTAAAATTTAATTTATATATTAAAGTGCTAATATATTTAATAATTTTAAAAAAATTAGCATAACGCTATAATATTTTTAAATTTATAACCGCAAATGCTAAAATTTTATATTTTTTATATAATTTAAAAAGGATTTTATTTTTAACGTTAAAATATTTTAGTTAATACTTTTAATTGTTTTAATTTTTGCGGCGGAAAATAATAAAAAGCAAATATTTTTTTTATCAAAAAGCTATTTTTAAATTAAAATATTTATAATGCTAGCAAAAATAAAGCTAAATGTTAATTTGTTTAAACTATATTTTATTGTTATATATTTAGCGTTATTATATTTAAACTAAAGTTATAAAACCGCTTTTTTTAATTAGCTAGATTTTTTAAAAAATAAATATAGTACCGGAAAATAAATTAAAAAATTTAAACAATTATTTTAAATTAACCGTTTTTTTGCGGGTAATATACTATAATATAAAATAATTTAGTTTAAAGTTTTTTTTAAACAGCTTTTTATAAAGCGAAAAAAAATTTAGAATTTTTGTTAAAAAAAATAACTTTAAAAATTTTCCAGCTAATAATAAAAAGTTTAAAAATTAAAGCTATTTTTTATTATTTAGCGTTTTATTTTTTTAAACTAAAAATAATTTATATTTATTTAGCAAGTTTGCAAACTATTATTATTGCTACGTTATAACTATTTTTAAATATAAGAAAATTAAAAATAAAATTTATTATAATATAATAATACAGGCATAATAGCGAAAAAATAAGTTGTAAGTTACCGTATGGCTTATAGCAACAGGGTTAAAAAATGTAACATTTTAAACAAGCGTTTACATATTTTTTTAAGCGCTTAAAATTTTAATAAATGCAAAATATTTATAGCAAATAAATAAATTTGCTATAATTAATATAATTAAGTTTATAAATAGCTTTTTAAAAATTAAAAAAACAAAAGCAAAAAATATATAAACAGTTTATAATATTAGCAAAATTTTAAAAAAAATTTTCCCGTAAATAAAATAAAAAATTTGCTTAGTTGTTAAATTAAATATATGCTTAAGCTTTAATAATATTTAATATTTTGCGGAAATATAAGTTTTTAAAATAATTTTATTAAAAATATAACTTAAATTTAAAAGCTATATAAATAAATTAAATAAAATTTTAATTTTTATTGTTAAAAAAAATATTAATGTTAAAGATTTTTATGCTTATTAAATTTAATAAAACGCTTAGTATTTTTTTTATTATTAAATAATATTTTAAAAACGCTTGGATTTTTTAGCAAAAAGTTTTTTAAGTAAAAATTGCGTAAAAAACGGCTTAAAGCGTTTAAAACAATATGTAATTTTTTTGCTTTATATAATATTTTTAAAATATATTAGCTAATATATTTAAGTGCATAAATAATTTTTCTGTTAAACGTAATAACAGCAAATAAACTGGCTATATTAATATTGCGGTTATATAATTTTAATATAGCTTTATAATTTGTAAAAATAATTAATATTATTTTTGCAATGTTAAATTATTGTTTGTATTTTTTTAAAAGCTAAACAAAGCTATATAATTTTATTTTTATAAGCTAATATTTTTTTTTAGCATTAGTAAAAAGTTTTAAAAAAAAAACTATTGTTTAAATAATATAGCGTAGTAAATATTTTATAATAAATTTATTATGTATAAATTTAAAAATAGCTTTTTTTTAAATATAATAAATTTTAACATTTATTTTATTTGCTAACGCGTTAAAATTTGCAAAAAGCTAGCAAACAAAAAAACAAAATATTAATATTATATTTTTTAAAAATAATTTTTTAATTTAAAAAAATGTTTATTTTTTTGCTTTAGTTAGTTAAAATAAAGCAAAACAAAAAACTAATGCTTAATGCGCTTTTTTAGTTTAATTTTTGCAAAATTATTTAAGTAAACTTGTTTTATATTTTTAAAAAAGTTTAACAAAAATTTTATATTTTAAAACTAATATATAAAACTATATAATAAAACTAATAAAAATTTTAAAGTTTTTTAAAGTTTAAAAAAAAAAAAAAAGCGTTTAATAGCAGCTAATTTTTTTTTAGTAATAATTATTTCAAAAAATCGACAAAACGACTTAAAATAATAGTGCTAAAAAATGCGACGTAGTTTTTAATTAAGCTAATGTTAATATTGCAATTTTTAAAAATAATAAATATTTTGCAAAAATTTTTTAAGTAAGTTTTTAAGGTATTTAACGCGATAATAATGTTATTACAGTAGCAACGTGCTACGGTATTTAAAAAAAAAAAGTTTATTTAACGTTATATATATATATATTATTATTTTTATAATTTATTACAGCACAGTTAAATATAAATTAGCTTTTATAAATAGTAATAATAAATATTTAGCGGATAAATAAATAAGTTTTTTATTAATAATAAAAAGCAATAGCGTTAAAAATTATTTAATAATATTTGCCGGCTATATAATTAAAATTTTTTTTTTAAGTTTTAGCTAAATAAACGTTTTTAAAAAAAAAATTGTTATTAAAACAAATATTTATAACTATACAGCTTTTTTAAATAATCGATTTATTAAGTTAATAATTAAGTTTTTAAATAACAAAAATTAAAAAAAAAAATTTTTTTTATCTTATAATGCGTTTAATTTTTTTTTTAAAGTTTTTTAATAATATATTTTATTATTTTTTTACTTTTATAATTAAAAAAATAAACGCAACAATATTTAAATATATTTTTTTGCTAATTATTTTTAAAATTAATTTTTATTTATTTATTTTTTAAAATATTTACAAAATTTATATTTTTAAAAATATTTGCAAATTTATTTAAAAATTTTATTATAAAATTTATAACTTTAAAATTATTATATATATTAATTTTTATAGCAAAATATTTAAAAATATTTTTAAAATTAATGGTAAAAAAATTATATTTATTTTTTAAAAAGCATAAAAAACGCTAAGCGGCAAATTTAGCTGCAGTTAATATTTTTTCAAAATTAACTTAGTATATAATATAATTTAAATCGATTGTTATAAAATAACTAACGATATAGTCGGTAAAAAATATTATAAGTTAAGCTATATTATTGCAAACAAAAATCTCTTTTATATTTGCGCTAATAATTAATGCAAACATGCTAAAAAAAAAATTTTTTAGTTTAAAAAAAAGGTTTTTTTTGTATTTTTTGCTTTATAATATATAAAAAGCTTAATATAAATATATAATTTTACGATATAAATAAACGCAATTTAAACAGTTTTTTTTTGGAAATTTTTTTTAAAAATAGTGTTTATAAAAATTATTGTTTAACAAAAATTAATAATAGCAATTTTTTTGAAAAAAAAAATATTAAAATTTTTTAGTTAAAAAATATTTGTGCTAATAAATATATTAACTTTAAAATTTTTAATTAAAGTAATTTTATAAATAAAATATGCTATTTTTAAACGCTAGCTATTATTGTAATTTTAAAAATATATAAATATAAGCATATATTTATTCGAAAAATAAATAATAGTATTAAAACTGTATAATTTAATAAAAATTGCTTTAGTTTTTTATTTAAGTTTGGGATAATATATTTTAACTTATGTTATATTGCCGATAATTTTAAAATAGCTGTTATTGCTGCAAACGTTTTGCTTAAAATTAAAGTTATTAAAATTTAGTGTAATAAAAAATCGGAAATAGCTGTATAAATAAAAGTTATATTTTGCACCAAGTTTTATAAATAATATAATAAATTAAGCTATAAAAAATATTAACATTTAATTATTTATTTTTTAAGTTTTTATAAAATTAAAAATTACTAAAATATTTATAGTATAAAAAATGTTTTTAGTTTTTTTAACTTTGCTATATATTTTTTTAAAATAAATATAAAGTTTATTTTTATTTAAAAATTTTTTGTTGCATTTATAGCATTTATAAAAAAAAAAGTTTAATAACCCGTAAAAAATAAAAGCAAAGCTATAATTTTTTGCTAACTTTGTAAAATTTTTGTTATATTTTTTTACGCTAAAAAATTTATATGCTGTAAAATTATTTTGTATAAATAATTTATTTTTCGAGATTTATATTTAAATTTGCGATTTATTTTTAACGTTAGTTTGGTTAAAATATTTTTTACTATAGTAAATTTTTTATAAAAAATTTTGTTGCTTTTTTTAAGCGGTTAAACCGGTAAAAAAAGCTAAAAATTATTAATTTATTAATATTAACGGTTAAAAAGGTTAAAATAGCTTTTAGCTTTATTGTTGCTAATTTTACTGCTAGTATAATTGTATATACTGCTGTTTTAGCGGGTAGTTTTGCTGCAGAAAATAATTTTGCTGCGGTAAATATAATTGATTAAAAAAATTAATATTTTTTTGGTATTAAAAATAGGTGTTCCGATTAAATTTTTTGCGACTACAGGCATATTTTTTACGGTAGTTTGTTTTATAAGCGTATAAAAAAAATTAATTACTTTTGTTTTAATATAGCATAAATAATTTAAAAGTGTTATATTTTTTACTAGCTATTTTTTTAAAAATGTTTTTATATTTGCAAATATTTTAAATAAATTTGTTTATGTTAATGTTTTTTTGTAAAATTTTAAGTTAATTTTAAATATTTTTATTAAAAACTTTAAATATAAAAAAAATTAATTATAAACATTTTAATTATAGTTTTTAACATTTTATATAATATATTAAACAAAAGCTAAAATATTATAATTTTTATAAACATTTTTTAATATAAAACGTTAAGCTTAAAGTTTTTTTATAACTATTAACTATAAAAGTTTAAAGCGTTTAATAAATTTTTTATATATAGTATTAATAGTAGCAGTTTTTAAAAAAAAACGGTTAGCTGCCGTTAAAACTTAAAAATGCTATATAAAAGCTAGGCTTAAAAAATATTAAGTTTAAATTTTTTAAATTTTTAGTTTATTATATTAAGTAGCTAAATATTTAAAACGATTTGTAAATGCAAAAATATTTATATACTTGGTAATTTTTTTATTTGCTATAAAGCTTGCAAAAGTAAAATTTTTAGCATTAAAATTAAAATAGCTAATATTAGCTAAACAAAATAATGCTAGGCTAGCAACTGCTGCTAAAGCTAGCGCTATAACTTAAAAACGCGCCGCTTGTACTGCAAAAAAAACTGCTATATTGCAATTTTAACCTTTATTTTAACGATTTAAAGCGTTTTAAATAAAACGATTTGCTTTTTTAACGAAAAAAATTTTTTTACCGTTATTTATAGCTAAAAAATATAAAAACAAAGCTTTAAATAAATTAAGCTTAAAAAAATAAGTAAGCAATTTGCTACGGAATAAAATATAGCTAAAATTGTTTAATATTTTTAAAAATGTTAAAAAAAAAATATATAGCCGATTAAATTAAAAAAAAAAAATTTTAAGTAGTAAAAAATCGAAAAAAAATGCCGAAATAATTAGCGTATATATTATCTATACTTTTTAAATTTATAATAAAAATAAAGTATTTATTTTAGCAAAAAACAAATTTAATATAATTTATTGCTTTAGTTAAATAAGTATAAAATTAAAAATGTTTTATAATTTAAGTTTTTTTTTAAACTTTATAAATTTACGCAAAATTGCTATTTTTGCTATATTTAAATAAAAAATAAACGCAAAAAAACCAAAAAAATTAATATAATAAAAAAAATTTAAATAATTTTTATAGTTGCTATTTAGTAATAAAATATTTTAAAAACTAAATAAAATGTATAGTTATTGCTAGCGGTAAAAAAAAGCTGTAAATTAACGTTTTAACTTAATTTAAGCTAATAAATAATTTTTTTTAAAAAAATTAGCCTTGTATATAAAGTTTTAAATAAAGCTTTTTATAAATTAAACATTGTTTAATATAATTAATTGCGTATAAATATGCTTAGTTAGCTAAAAACATAGCAATTAACAAGTTAATATATTTTTTAACATAAATATTTTTCGATTTAAAGCATAGGATTTTTTTTAAATAAAGTAAAAATGGTTAACAAAGCAAAAAAAATAAAAAAATTGGTGTTTCGTAAGCGTTGCAGCAACGCTTACACGACTGATTTTTATTTATTAAAAAGCTTTCCGTTTTAGCTGCAAAGCCGAAAATATGGTTTAAACTTGGTTGGAAGCAAAAAAGCCGCCGAAAAAAACAAAACAATCGCTAGCTACCAGTTTGTGGTGGTGCCAGATAAACAGTCATGTATTAGGTTGTAGGATGGATGGATCCTCCATACTGTGGCTACTGTGTACAGACAACTACCTATAGCTAGGTTACAGTGGGTCTAGTGGGTCATCCACTATATCACACACTCTCCAATGCGCCCGCCGCTTCTGCCATGTCAGCGCCGGCAATAACCGTTGCGGTATATATATCTACGGTACTCAGTATGTAGGTATCCAAGGCTAGGTCTTCTGGCTATGTCATGATAGCATGGCGCAGGGAGAGAGGGGCTGCATCGTCGTCTTTCCTAACGGCGGTGAGCCAATTTGCTCGGCCAGGGCCGTGGACCGAGGACTTCCGTGCTCTAAACTAACTCATCAGGTAGGTAGATAGATAGTGTATAGTAATGGTAGCGGTAGCGGTAGCAGTGGCAGTGGCAGTGGCAGTGGTTGTATACCGGTAGTACTTACTGTAGTAGTATGGGTAAGTCAGATATACCCAAGGAGGGTCGAGGTGGTATCCAGCAAGCAACGAAAAGTCGGTGTAACCACATCTTGCAGCCGACGGATGCCTATACTGCTGTCCAATACTGCTGATACTGCTGTCCTATACTATCCTATACTATGCTATAAGAGTAGGTATACTGTACGGTACTCTGCACTGCGGTCTGTTGTATGTGGGTTCCTTATAGTATGTAGGGCCGGCAGAACTCTCGGTGACGTCTCCGTCGACCTCTGGACGTCTCGATCCTTAGCTCCTAGGATTATTCCCTTGCTTTCTACTGCGTATTGTAAGCGGTCAAAGGAATAAATAGAGGAGAGAAGGATACACTAGACGTGCTGCATCCATCGCTTGGGCATACTCGTCATCCACTTTCCCCCGACGGTGGCGTTTTCATGTGTCGTTTCAACGTCAAGAAGCGGTAGAGAAGGCAGCAAGCATGAGGCAACTGGACAGGGTACAAAGGTACAGATAGATAGATATGTACTGTGGATAGGTACTGTAAGCAGTAGGTAGGTATACAATATGACAGGACAACTATCGCATAATGCTACTGTAGCCGCTCTGCCCTGCGCTTCGCATTTGGCAGCCGGGATGGGAGGCCGGGATGGAATGAGGCTCAATAGGTACCTCTCTACAACGGAACAGAAGCAGAAGTTGCGTAGTGTAGAAGCAAGCCTGTCTCAGTCCCGGGACACACACCGTCTGAATGGCCACAGCAGTGGTCCACTACTCCACTACATAGGTACGTACTTACCTACCTACCTGTACTGTAGGTACGTTGTAAAAGTAGGTAGGTTAGGTATCTAGGCGAGCTAGGTAGTCCACTAAGTCCCCTAGTCCACTAGTCCAACTACAACTACATGTTTCCCGCTCTCTCTTCAGCGTCGCCCGCCGCTCAGGTGGTTCCGTCAAAACAACACGCCTTGCCCGCAGCCCTTTTCCCACTTTGGAGAACAGTTGTGGCCCCGACATGGTCGACGCGACGCGCTGACCGTGACTTTGCCCGTTTCCGATGTGGTATACAGTGCTACCGAGTATACTGATATACATAGTAAGTCATGTGAATAGTGGATGGATGTATACTACTAAGTATGTAAGCAAATGTATGGATGCCCTCGACGTTGCATGAGAAATACCTACGGTTGGGGGGGAGGTGGCCTGAGTAGTGGCGGCCGCGTCTCGGCCAGTACCAGTGGCTGACACGACGAGCGATCCACGATGCACCGCTGTTGGTCATCAATCCGGGCACGAATCAGCTTCCAGCTAAGCGAATTGAAGATCATCTCTGTCTACTTAGTATGTATAACCTGGCGAGCCCGTTCTGTCTGGGTACTGCCCCCGGGCATCGAGTATATCCACATCCACCATTTCCGTTTGAGACGAAATTCAGCATAATGCGTTCGGAGACGCGATGAAACGTGCTAGGTTTGGCCACGGCACCGTCCTATTCCGGCCAACTAGGTAGTTCGAAAGAGTAAGAAGCAAGCTGTTCTCGGCTGTCTAGGTCACCACCACCACGTCCATATCCATGGCCGTTATCCATTTCCGAGGCGCCACGCTCTTTTTCGTGCTGTGTGTAGCCATGATCAACGTCTTTTTACACATGAGGCGTTCAATCCTCCAGGCTCTTTTTAAAATTCATTGATCACGCGCCCAGCGGAATGGATTGCATGCCGAGGAACAAAGGGCTCAGCTCGTGCTGTTCCGGGCCGAAAATGTCTGCCGATGGCGTTGGCTCTTCTTCAATACAGGCAAAATGTCCGAGCGGATATCGGAACAAATAAGCTATCTATTTATTTACCTAGTCTACATCCAGGCAGGCTTTCAGCCTCAAGGGAAATCTTCATCCTCGCCCTCACGTTGTCTCTTTCTCCATCGTGGTGGACAAGAGCTCTGGCGAATGAGAATGAACAGACGCATCTCTGCCATCTGATTCGACACGATTGCCCCGGGTCTCATCAACCAGATGCCCACACTAATCGCGCTTAACGGCACGCGACGCTTGTTTCTCGTTCCTGGCGCTTCTATCTCTTATGATGGCCCCCGCTAATAGCTAATATACCAGGATACCAGGTATATCCGTTGCGTTACGTTACCAAAGCATTGTTCTGAACGTCCCATAGCTTCGCGCTCGGTGGAACTAGCATGGCACAGGTATAACAGTATGCGACAATCTGAAATTAGATACAGAGGTTGACTATTGTCGCCGGAATGATTACTGTAACCTTCTCGTTGCAACGTCCTGCCTATATCCCTTCACATCGTCATTTTACCTATTACTACTCTGTACAATACCACCTTATTACAATGACTAGGCAGGTAGTTGATGTTATTTCCCGACCTGGTTCCCATTAGGAAATAGGTATCTCATCTCCTCGTCACATGGTCGTTCATTCTCAGCACGACGCAGTCTTGGTTATCTAATACCCAGCCGACTCGGTCCCAACCCGGAAATGACGATCCTACTGTACTGTATGTAGCATTGCTACCTAACCTGACTACTTATTTTCCCACGAGGATGACACGCCCCAGTTAACTTTACTTGGGTCGAGACGTTACATGACCCTTACAACAGTAGCATTGTACTCCCAACCCTTCATTCCAAGAAACGGCTCCCACATGATTTCATCGTGATTCTTGGTATCTATTGGTAAACGCTGAGGCTGATGAGATCGCCGCCTCTTAATCTCGCTTTTTTCTCTTCTTTGGTTAGCTTCGTTCCTGATCACTAGTACCAACACTGTCGAGGTTAGGACTCCTGAGAATCCATTTCCCCCCGTGGTCCATAGTTAGACGGACGTGCGAAATTGAAGCACCAGGTGGCGTGGCAGTCTACGTAAGGCCCTTGAAAGCTCTCAAACGGAGGGCTGGTTTACTTATGGCGTCGATGATGACAATTTTACTACAGCTAGGTTGTTGGAGGTTTCCAGCGGGTGAGTTAGACTGTTAGTTGACTGTTGAGCAACGGACTCGGAAATCCGGCTAACTTTGTGACATTTCAATAGATATATAAACTTTATTTCTGGGACAATTAATGGGTTATTCACATCGTCTCCGATTTAATTAAACTCCTGAGTATGATGTGCACCTGACAACGTAGGAAGCGCATGCGGAATTGTTCCGTTCAGACATTGCTTTGACATTCATCATCTGCTTTCTACTTAGCTATCTCTTCAGATACCTAGTCTGAAGTGATGGGACTGAGCAATCGGGTGGAAAACACTCGCAAGCGTCAAGTGAAAGAACAAACAGTTTCCTGGGACTTTTACATTTATGTATCAGGTTTTCAATACGTCGTGTTTTTTATGAAAGCATATCAGAAAGGTTTTTCGGTGAAGACCATGGTTTGAATTCTCATGTTGCCTCTCAATAAAAGAGAGGGCAGGTGGCAGTATAGTATAACAGGTGCAATGTTTGGAAGTGTCAAGGGCTTCAGGATACCGTGCAGGGTGTTAGTGAACTCTTGTTGTTGCAGGAGGAAGTTCGACTGCTTCGCGATCTAGCTTTCACTATATACAAACACATCATTCGAATTCGAGTCTTCGAGGGTCGTGGTAGGTATTGATTAGACTTGGTCGATTCTTAGATATACAAGGTCTATATCTGTCACTATCTGTCACACGGGGGCTTTGGGTCAAGCATAGAAGTCTTTATCATCTCACTTGATGACCACCTATTTGTCCTTTAAACCGTGCTTGTATGGCAACAGTCATAGTAACAATATTCAACGGATTACCAAGGCCCTTATGAGGGCTCCATATGTAGTTGCGCGTCTGTCTAAAGGATAACTTTGACGATACAGGACTGTCTACCACGATCTAACATGAGTGATTGTTGGGCAACTGTTGCTTCCTATGTAATGACGAGACACTCACACGACGAGAAACGAATATTCAGTACTAGTAAAATCCTCTAGTGTTTCGTCAAGAAGTTCAAGCTCATATGTATGCAGATAAATCCACAGTGAAGCTTTTTATTCCCCCCTTGTTTTTTAGTTCGTTTCGATGTTGATCCAAGCTCGATTTCTCTAGATCTCTAACGAATTCTTAGGGAGTTACGCGAATAATAAACCCCCATCTTAGCATGCTGAGGTACTATCCATCGAACCCAATGTGTGGTGAGCGATTCTTTCTAGATGCCAGGCTGAGATACGCGGCAACCAATATAGAGATATTTCCGGGCGCAGCGTTCGTTAGATATCCTGCCTCCTGCTCCGATCACAGGGATGATGTATAACAATATATGAACGAACAATAATATATTGAACAGAAATAGAGCCCCACGAAGACATGAACAGGCAAGAGAAACACACTAAACCTCAAGTTGGAGCATATATGCCAGTTCAGTTTATCAGCCTCTAGGGTTGGATTTTCTAGCGCGATGACAATGCTACGACGTCCCATCTAAGATATTCCATCAATGGATTGATGTTTAACAACTCGTCCGGAGTACTCTACTGACATATTTTGGTGGTGCAGTGTTCCTACCCGTTCTGCCGCCCTTGGCCGTCATTTTCTCGCAGCTGCTGGGCGTCTATTCTGCTATAATTATATAAGTGTTATAAATAATATGATAAGAAACAAGGATAATATATGAGAAGACTCAAATGAGGGCTTGGGGATGAACTGGAGTTATCAAATTAATCTGCCAGGGGCGGCTAAGCCATTAGCCCCTAGGAAACCTTCTAGACGCACCTTGGGTTCAGAGGCTATATGTGCAACTTTCGGTATATTTAATCTCCACGTTCGTTAATTTGTGTTAGGTACGCTGGTGCTTAGGTGACTCGTACAAGATAGCGCCAATAACGTCGGACCGCTTCAACGTGTGTGAGATATCCTTATAGTGAAAATCGAAGGTTGGATTATAATGGAGTTTGAATAACGATACGATTTTATGAAGATAACATAGAAAAATGCAGATTGAAATTTCAAGTGGCTATATAGACTTAGGGGAGCGATCAAGTCCACTGGGCAGTATACCTGGTGAATACAACGCTCTCGACTACCTGTCCCGTAATCGTCTGAACAATGTTAACGTAAAGCTAAGCAGTCCATCATACCCTGCCAGCGGCAAACAATAAGCCGCAAGGTTTACAATACAGACAGCAGCTTCTTATATGTCGTTATGGACAATTCCGAAGAATGAGTGACATTAAAGGTCTCAAGCTTTTCGAAGTACTAAATATATCACATCGATTGGGGTGATTTTACAAATAATCAATGAGCTTTCAGCCAGACTTGAACATGTATTCCCCTTTACATCCTTTTATCTCTCCTATCTGAATTTCCCAGACTATATTCTGAGTTATTCTTAGATTGACTCAGACTTTTTTTCTCTCCCGATACACTCATTTCTCCGTCTCAGGTGTTAAAGAGGATGGGTTTAGATGACTGTTTATGCGTGAAATGTTCGTAGCTAAGATCCCTCGTGCTGAAGTTGTGCTTCTTTGGTTAATACATAATTAACGCTCATCTAGGGCCAATCTCATAGATATTCCGTTTATTCTATGAAAGTAGCACAGTACCACAAAGGGAAGGAGAGAAATATTATACGCATATAGTGAATTATAACAAACATACGAAGATGTTAATACCGTTGATGCGGCAATGTCACGACGCGTAAAGCTAAACTCGGTTCCGAAACCGTCATGATGAACTGCCAGGCTAGAACAACACGGAAATTGACGTCCATACATACCTTCGTGCGGTCATGGTATACTTTGTAAAACATGATGGTCGTATATGTAAATAAACGTATATATCATCTCTAGCAGTGTCAAAGTATGGAACAAAGAAACAGTATATATATATCTTAGTCATATATACCAAGAGTATTACGGCTATACAACTTGGCCCTGCGTCACACTAGCGTGCCAGTTCGGAACTCATCCATGAAGAATCTTCTCCTATCCCGAGCGTAGTCGAACCTTCCAAGAATTTGTTCGCATTCGTCGTAATTTCTTCCTGCTCATATCTTCCAAGTCAATGAGTCCCATATTCATCTAGAGGTTCGTTCGGCGACAGCGATGTCCGTGTCAATATGTTTGTGTGTCCAGCATGGAGAATCTGCCTGCCCCGTAACAGGGTCGCTAACAAAGCAGATTATATTGATAGAGCCTCACGGTTTGTTATCGGTGGTTCCATATGGCCAAATATAGTTCTTAGAGACATAAAGACACAGTGATCAAGGTATGTGTATTTGAGGCAAAACTCACACTCAGCATTGGCGCCACTCGATAACCCGATAAAATCCTGCGAAGATATCATCTAGTATCTGTAAGTTACCGCTGAAGCACACGATGGTGGGTTAATTGTAACGTAGATACTCCAAAACAGACGGACAAACTAGCTTGTGTATGGTATGTATTACTTTTTATATCGCACAAAGGGCTCGATATTCCTTTGTCATCTGCTCTTGGCTTCTTAAGTCTATACGCAGGAAATTCTTTTGTTATTGAGTGTTGTGATATTTCAGTTGGGACTATACAATATTGATAGGCCCTGAATTATCTGCTAAATTTATCTTTACTTCTGGATAGTTTAGTTTACACTGATGCATCTTCCTTGGTCCTTATGAATTGCCGATATATGCAAGTACAGCAAACCGTGTAGGCGGTACAGAAAAACTACATCTTACGGTGCATTGAGCGAGGAATAGATTTTCCCACCGGCAGGAGTGTGAAGATAAATCGACCTTATGGAATGGCACGGCCTATGTTCAGGATGTCAATACGTTGCTTAGGCAATTTCGTGGCGCGCAGAACTCAGAACGCTGCCGAAGACGCTATCCGAGTTCATACAATAATCTCTCTAGGGCGTTACGACACCTGTATGAGAGGCATCGCCGTGATTACACTCAAAGGTCTTGTCAATTGCAGTCTCCCGAACAGAGGAGAGCACGCCGTAGAGACTAAAATATATTGCTTAACGATTCTGACTGGAAAATTAAACTAAGGAACAATCGAGAGCGAATAAAATGTACAATGAACGGGCTAGATCTCGCTTCTCCACCCCCTGCTGAGCGTCCTGCTTGTGGTGGCCGTCATGAATACTTACATAAATAGATTCCGAGCTAAGAGCTGAGCGTCTCGCCTTGCTATATACTGCAAGTAGATACCCTATCGTTTGCATTTGACCTTCATGCTAAAAATATCCACCTGCATCAAGCTGAATGGATCCTATACCTTTCCGATCCCATAGACGGCATTGTGAATGTTTGATGATAGGTAAACATGCAGGAAAGGAAAAAGCCCAGAAATTGTATGCATGGTTCGGAGAGCGAGCGAGGTTTCAGATCGTCGTCGAAGTGAAACCAAACCCCCCAGCAGATGATACCCTCATAGCGCTATACAGGAGTGTTTGTGATAGACATCAACGAGCTTGTATCGTCGTTACTAGCTATATAATCATGTACCGCGAGAGCCACTCGAAGAAATCATGGTAGCTACGGTATTGCCGAGCCCCTGTGGGATTAGGTAGCTGCTGAGCCCTCAATGATGATTAGTTCACGATATTACGTTCCTCGTATTCAGCATAAGTCAAGAGCGTATGCAGGTTTACGGCCCGGTTTAAAACGGCAAGGCATCAAATGTCACATGCTAACTAAAGTCAGCTCCAGCCTGTTGTATCCCCTAGATACCCCGGGGAGCGATGCGCTCAAACCAAGAATTACGTGGACATGACTGGGTAAGCAACTCCGAGCCATTGGCGTGAGCCGAGAGGCGGCCGAATTCGAAGCAAGATAGTGTGCGGCTAATTTATGAGAGGCGACGGTGGTCGCGTTAGCTTACTTGTATGAGGGAGTGTATGCTCATGTCGTCGAGGGATCTGTTGGAGGAGTTAGTTCGTAGTCTAAAATGCCCACCATGACTAGTCATGCCAGGTTCAATGCAAAATTCATGGCCATATATGGAATATTCATCGAGGAGCGTTGTACGGTCTTAGCTAAGGACACTAATAATGTGCATAGTTGGCGGTAGACGGGGCTGCATGATTCGGCGACCGGAGTTCGATCAACAGAAAAGGAGATCAGAGATCCATTAACCCGATACTTAGTGTGAGGTTGCAAGCAACGCGAAAGAGAAAGTAGTGAAGGCATTGGTGTTACATTGTAATGATGTCGTATGGCGTTCCCTGAATTACCGGAACTCTCAGAAGATGGGCGATGGTTTGAGTAAGGAAGATTTCATGTAGTTATTCCTTACATGTTTGGCAAGTTTGCAGTGTTCATGGCTAGGAGACTGATATAGGAAGAGAGAAAGAGAGATATTGCTGTAGAACATAGAAACAGTATGCCTACCGTGATACTAATACCGCATAGTCATCACTTCTTCGTTGTGACTAGAAATATACGAGGGCGAGGAGAAGGGCTCGAGCAAGATTCCCAGGTTAGAGACGATGGATGGAGCTCTTTTGCGTGAAATTGTGTTCGAGGGGGTCCGAATCTAAAAAGCAAAACAAAAACAAAACCACTCAAATCCAGCGACAAAGCAAACGATATGCTCGGCCAACCTGGTGAGAGACCTTATCCCTAGACCTAGGTTTCCACAAGCAAACTGTAGAAACTTCGTCGAAGTGGACAGTCCCACTTGCATACCTAGGGAACTACTCAGTAGATGCTGAGAGTAAATTTAACAATCTCCTGCAAGATGCTGCGGTCATCCTAATAATAGCAATTGCGGAGAACTGCGTCTCGCAGAACCCCACGGTTTGGATCCTAGACTGGAGAACAGGGATACTGCTGTAGCCAGACACCCTGGCATTGGGTATTGGCTGTGAACACCGGGATGCCACGAGCCACGGCTCTGGGTTAACTTGGTAACACGCTGCGTTTACCAGCTTCAATGCTTGACACGAGGGTATGAAACCGTTGCCAATAGAGAGTGGATGTCAGTTGATCGGCGACAGCGTGGCCACAAGCCAGATTGAGAAATCCGGGGTAGCGTCTGATGTGGTGGTCAGCGCTACGACCCGGCGAACCATGGGTAGAGAAGGCTCTGTCTAGTGACTAAATGCGTCCTTCCATTCTGTAAGCGCGGAGACGATTACGTAGTTGAAGCTGAAAGGAGGACCAGTGAAAAGCTTGGAGGCGCTTAACTAGCCTGGGCGGCTCCGTCATTGCCGGACCATTGGCAGGAGCCTCGACAGAGACGCTGTCCCCATTACCTCGAGGCGCCTAGAAGGAAGTATGGAAACAGAGAGAGGTGGAAACGCTCACTTCGAGCCGTTACTCGGCGGCCGGCAAGGATAATATGTCAGCGCCCTAGGGGACTGGGACTGGGACTGGGACTGGAACGAAAACAAGCGCGCGCGCGCTGAAAGTGTCGGATTTGAAGAAACTAAAAACCCGGATCTTGGGCAAACATGTTCTTGACCAACTGCACGAGGAATACAGGCGTACTTCAAGGGTGTACATGCTGTGGCGCGCGCTCGAATCAAGGAGGCCACCTACGACGGGCCGGAGGACATGACGAGCCCCGAGCAGAGATAGGCCGTGATTGTGCAAGTGAGGCCAGTTTGGCGAGCCGCGCGCTGAATGAAGCAGACTGGGAAGAAAGAGAGAGCGGTAGTCATGGCAGATGCAAAAAAAAGTGTCTCTGCTAGTCTCTGTTTGTCTTGGATGCTCGACGTGTTGACACGGAGCAAGAGAGCATAAAATGGCAGATGTACCGCCTGGTTTGTGACTTGTGATTTGTGTGATGCCATCTACTGCTCAGCCAGTCAGCCCAGGTTATCATCATCAGTCGTCAGTCAGTAAGACACGCAGAGCGGAACGGCCCTCAGTAAATCTCGACGCATTGTAACCCCATCGTCGTCTGCTGCCACACATCCAACACATCCACACATCCACACATCTCTCTGTCATTCTCTTCTCGATATCTCCATTCCCCCCCATATCTCCATATCTCCATATCCACAATCTGCAATCTGGAATCTGGAATCTCCAATCCATCACCCAATTCCCCACACGCATCCGAGCACACATGAGCACGCTGCTCGCCAACAACACCAATCACCTGCCGCTCTCGAACACTCACATACTGCGGCGTCCGTCACCAGATCGCACTGCACCCGACCTCAGCTCGCGCGCGTGTCGTCAGCCTACACAGCATACCGCATACAACATACAACATACTGCATACATCATAACACACGGTGTTCGCACACAAGGTCGGTGCACTAGTACTGTAGGACTGTACAGTAGGTTTTGGTGTTAGGTAAGTAGGTAATCGACAGCATCTACTAAAAGTGTCTTGCCGCCCTCTCTCCAAGAGAAGGCGTGTTACCGGGGTCGAAACGCCAGCGAATGAGCGGCTGCTAATTATAGATTGGGAATAGTCCCGGCGCTTAATTAGCTACATTCACATCACTAAGCCGCTGGACCCCCAGCGCAACCGCATGAACGCCCTGCTCAGTGACAGGGGGGCTCGGACCAATCACATTCTAGTCTCGGACTGGTTGATATTCAATACTAAGTACAGTAGCTCTCAAGAGGTACGTTATTGTACCTACCTACATATGTACTACCAGTATACTGCCTTTCCACCTCTTCTTGCCTGGCTACCTCCTACTGGCTGTCATCACCTGGTAGCGTTCTCTCGCCGCCTTTCACTCCACACCGTTTGCTTCGTCTTCTTTTTCCCTCTAACTAACTGACATCTTCCAGCATCTATCCTGAGTTGTTCAGGGATTGCAGACATTTACACGGCAGATCGTGCTACACGGCCTCACCACCACATCACCACATCACCACATCTAGCAAGGCTTTCGTGAGAAACAGGAAGCTGAGATAATGTAAGCCACCGCCTGTCCTGTCAAACGAGGAAGAGATAGCCTCGACAGCCAGGAAAAGACGAGAAAGAAGTCGACGCTAAATTCTCAGTCGAGCCAGTCCTGTTTAAGCATATATCTGCCCTGCCGCTGTGCCAGCCAATCCCGTGCGGCACCACCCACCACATCACCCACTACACCACCCAGCATACTCCACTACTTGCCGCCATCGTCGACTTACTCAGTTCTGAGTACACTAATTTCGTCTTCGTTCGCGCTCAAAGGATAACGGGGAGCATTGCTCATCCCTGTCCCGATCCTGTCCTGGTCTATCCTATTCTGGCCTCGCCTGTCCTCGTCGTCAAAAGACTACCAAAGTACCTGCCTACGCTTCCCTTGACCAAGGTACACTTGTAGTACACATCCATCCCTACGGCTCAGATTACAGCTGTACGGCACAGCACTTATTATTTCATTCAAACTTTATTCTATTTTTTTTTTTTATTTTGTTCTATTCTATTTCATTATTTTTTGTTGCGTGATAGTGTACATCACGGCTCCCTTCCCGGCGTGAGCGTCCGATTCGTCACTCCCCAACCAGCCCCCCTGGCTGGTCTTGCGGCCACACCCATTCCACCCATCCCTCTGGATCCCGTCACATTTGTTTCCCAGGCAGTGCTTCTAGCGGCGCGCCCGCGTGCGTTTTTGGCCTTCCCTGTCCGTTTGGCGCCTCCGTTTCGTTTCGGCTTGTCTTTGCGCCCACTCCCCACGCTGTTTTACAACAGACCCCGGCACCCCCTGGACTACCTACTGTGTACTGGTCTGCCCCGGTCTACCATCCGCCGTCAACCATCAACCCACATATTAGTATTATAACCTCTGCTCTCCCTCTCGTCCGCTTACGTCTTCTCTGCCAAGTGCCGGCCTTTCGCAATACCACGGCGACTTCTGTGTGCAGCTTGCAGACATTCCAAGACCTTGCCTTGCCACCCTGACGAGAGTCATTCACTTGGCTTGAGGAAGAATATCTACGAGCATACTACTATCAACCTATACCAGCTCCGAGGAACTAATACCGTCACCGTCATCATGGCTACAACCAAGCCGAAGCTCCCGCAGTTGACGACGCCCGTCACCGCGACATTTCCGTCAGAGCTGTCTGCTCTCTCAGCGTCGGCTAGGACGCCTCTCTCGGCAGTACCAGCTTTTATCAAAGAGGAATTCCCAGGAAGTGCCCGGACACCCATCAGTCCACCTACAGCCTATATGGATTTCCTCAAGACTATGTCAGTTCAGTCGCCGGTCGTCCCAGCTAAGAGATCAGCATCTGGCAGTTCTACACCGGAGGAAGACTCGACACAGGAATCAGCTCCCTCTACAGCCAGCAGCGAGCAAACAGACTGCTCATGTAAGTGCGGTGGTCATAAGTCGCCCGCGGCTACTCCATCGAGCCCATACTCAAACCAACCTATGTCGGCACCGCCCATGAGCGTAACTTCATTCCCCAGCATGAAGGTACCACCTTCTCCGGCTATGTCAACGCTGGACTCGCCCCTGAGCGCCTCTATACGGTCACCCTTTAGTGCGCGATCAGTGCGGTCACCGTTTGATTGGGAAGCAGCACTGAAGGCTCGCTACTCCCAAGACTGTAGAGCACACAAGGCAACAAATAAAAGTGTGCGACACATCCGAGAAGTTGTTACGCGGACAGTCACTTACACGCCACGAATGAGCCCAGCACCCAAGGGCAAACGGAGGAAAGTCCATTCAAACTGTCAAAAGGTGACGGCAGCCTCAACAGAGATATCCTCTCCATCTAGTACTGCCACCACCACCACCACCACCACCACTACTGCTTCGTCGTAAACTGAAGGCGGAAAAGAACACACAGCATCATTTGGGCAACACCGAATACGCAGGCTCTAGCGGAGAAAACAGAGTTCCAAATATGCTTTTCTACGGCTTCATTTGCTGTGACATTAGCTCGACGCCAAACCTTCATCTTCTTCCATTTGTTCATACCATCTATTTCCCTACCTACCTACCTACCTACTCTTGCTACGAGTACCTACGACTTCATCTAAATCAGCCTGCCACCCCCACAAAATAATAGAGCTGGGGCTTGGTCATCAGATACGAATTTTACGTTCACGGTTTTTATCATTATCATCGTCATCATTACCTTTTTTATTTATTTATCACCAACAGCGTTTGGTGTTGGAGGAGTTCACACGGCGTTGCAGGGCGGCGTCTTGCAAACAGTTCTCCAGCTTGCGATACCATGGCAGAATTGTGAAATATCATTCTCGCCTCTTGATTGATCTTTACAAGGGTCTCTGATACAAGTTGGGGCAAACGGGGCTGGTGCGAGGACTGGGAGCCAGGAAGGAAGGCAATAGACACCTAAGGGGGAAAGAGGGGGGGAAGGGAGGTATCGGAAGAGCGCAACCACAGAGTTGCCCGCGTTGCGATTGAGGCAAAAAAAAAAAAAAAAAAACCACCCAACGCTTGTTGGCTGATGCACCCCTCAGCCTGCTTGGGAAAAATAGGTAGTGCTTATGCTCTCGGAATTAGAGCAGGCGCGGAGAGACAAGGACAAGAAGAAACTCCAATGAGATTCAATATTACCTATCATCCACCCACCATGCAGATGTTGTTCGCCGCTATCTTTCTGCCTGTTGGTTCTTTCCTGCCTGTGACTCATTGACTTTACGATATACCTATGTATGCTTACACCGACACCAAAAAACAACCAGTAAAGGAAGGACAGCTTAAGTGAGGGAGAGAAAACAGCTGTCAAATCAGATCGCACACCTTGGCCTGTAAGCGTCCGTAGCCTCCTGCAGCGAAGAGGAGTACCAGAGAGAGAAAAACGCGACCTCAAATGCGGCCCCCAACAAAGGTGGCTGGTTGGCTGGGTTGGGCTAGTGTTTTTCCATTTGTTTATTTTGCAAACTGCTCTCGCCTTTCCCTCCAACATATTCCTTACACGTACAGTACCCAAGCCGCAAACGTCGCCACCGTCAACAACAACAATAACAAGAATGCATAATTTTCGGTCAATGGCTGGCTTCTCTTTGGCTCCCACTTCCTACCTACCTACTCAACCCACATACCCATACGCACGCACACACGCACGCACTTTAGCGTACATAGCTTGCTTATAACGTACGTAACAGACCGGTCCGGTACACTTCCAAGGACTAGAGAAGTGGACAAGAAAAGTCAGAGAAGATTGTAAATGTTTGAATGGCCAATGGACTGCCATGATTGGTCAAAACCATACTGTTGGCTCTCGACATACCGAACACTAAGGCAAGGAAACCCTCACTTAACCTCCCGTTGGTACAGGTATTACACGTAGTGTAGGTTCCCTCACGCATTCCTGTTCGTTAAGAGGCACAGACAGACAGATAGACAAACGGACGAGGTAGGTAGGTGCTGAGTTCCGAGTGGCTGGCTTACCACCTACTTACTGTGAGCTACATACCGTAGCAGCTTCGAAGATTTTCTTGCCTACCTACTTGCCCGCTTGCTAGATACTACATCCACACCCCCACTCTCTATCGTGTGTTTATTTTTGTGACCACGCGACAAAGCGTCCGCGGACAAGACCCCATCAGCCAGTCAAACCAGTCAAACCATTCGGACAAGTTGAAGCCAGTCAGCCAGCCGGCTAGCTAGCGAAGTTCAGCCCAGATCTATTATACAGTACTGCAATACAACCAGGTCCTATTCAGAGCCGATACCCTAAACACTACCACTTTTGTAGATCATCAATGATAGGTAGGTATTTGATGAATGATGATGATGATGACTACCGAATGTGCGTCATTGCTTGAGGCCTACCACCACCACCACCACCACTACCACCACCACCATTACTGCCACGGTCGTTTGAGAGCTGAGTTATACCCGTTAGAACACAGTACGCTATCGAGAATAACCATCTGCCTCGCGTCTTGAGTTTCCTGCCGATGTAGTACATTCGGTAGGTAGGTAGGTGAAATCCTGTTTGTCGTGAGGGGAGCTCAACCACACGGCCTAGTTGAACGGCCCACCGGTCCTTTTCGCCCCCAAACCCGCAAACTCATATCTTGATACCTACCCACACACATAACCCGGTACCGGTGGTATACAGGCCCGTCATCTTCTGTCCAAAGTCCTATCTGGCTACACTGTAATCTCCCTCACGTACAACGTATGAAAAGGCACAATCGGGTTGCCAACGCAAAGGCCGGCATCCTAGACCGAGATGAGGAGACACCTAATTAGCCCGGACCGACTTGCCTCGTCCAAATCTTGTCACATCATCACAGTCGACAGTGCCACTAAGAATCCCGTATATACCGGTATCATAGAAGAAGTACGGAAGAGAAGGAGAGAAGTAGAAGAAGCAAAAAAGTGTTGCACCGAGAGCAGCCAGCAGGCTCGAAGTTCTGCGCATGATTGGCTGATGGTCCCTTGTCCCAGAATCCTGGGAATTGCATCGTGGGTGACAGAAAACCCCGTTTTTTAAGCGCCTGGCTTGTTGGCCCGTTGGCCAATCAGATGCCGTGTCAACTGATTTGGCGCATCGTTAGGAGCAGGCAGAGTGGCTGGCAGGAGGGGCAGAATAGAGGGGTAAATTAGTTGGTCACTTTTTGTGACGTGCATGGCGACGGGGAACCACCCCACCCCTCCGGATATCTGAGCATCGCGAGCGCTTATTGGTTGCTGCCATAAGCACTTAAGCGCCCAGGTCAAGGGTATTTACCAAGAGGCCCTGCAGGCATGTGCTTGGTTGTAGCTGGCCAAGGTTTCTGTGTGTAAAAACCCCCTCTTTGGCGAGTTGGGAAGGCGAAAGGAGCTACGGTAGAGTTGCAAAGGTTAGCTGATATGGAGAGCTTGGTCAATAGATATCAACAGATAACGCAACGAGGAGTGAATTTCTCGTCGGTCGCAGAAGAGGCAAAAGATTACCTTGTTGGAATGGCGAGCGAGCCTTGTTTGTCGGCGGTGAGTGGGTGAGCTCCAGCTACACGGTTGGCCTGTGAATTCCCTGTTCACCCTTGCGGATTGGTGATAGTGACATCCATATACCGGTACGTAGAGAACACAATCATGACGTCCTCTAGGGACTAGTCATCCGTGACAACGGCCCACGGCTCATTTCATCTGCCAGATACCGACGCCTGTTTTGCTTGGGAACACATTAATCAAGACTGTAATATCCTTCGGCATTGTTCCGAGAGAATAACGAGGCGGGCGGCCTTGACTCGTTAGATTGCCTGCAAGGCATATGGAATGCCTCCAGGCCCCTCACACATACTCTGAACTCGGGCGAAGGACCAAAATTGTCCATGCTATAAAGAATGTGACAGAGCCGCATTAGCTTTCAACTCTTTTTTGGACCTGGGTGGACATCCTGATGCAGAACGATATTAGCGACATTTCGCGTAGATCACTTCTCGTAGACCACTTCGTGAACATCTATAGTGTTCCTTCTATTTGTTCCTTGTCATGGTGTTCGCCCTTGTGCTTTGTTTTCTCTTGTATACAGGACAATCTATCCCGTGGTTGGTCGACAGGCCAAGCCAAGGTCCCAATCGAGCCTGTTCCTCTTACTGCATGGGATCAGCTAATTTTCCGAGAGTACCTTTCCAAGATAGGTAATAACGCAATAGCGTGGACGAACCAGCATATGGCGAGAGTAGGACAGGTGAGATGAGATATATACACCTCTCGTAACAGGTTTCTGTTTGAACCATCGCACAAGGTCACACCTTGCTTGTATGTTGAGCTGTTTTAGATCGCTTCCACAATATGTGCAAATGAGGTAACAAACTAATTAAGTGTTATGCCAAAGCCTTTTCGTGCTCTCGTCGCTGGGAAGCCCCTGTCTGAGCTGAGGGCGGTGAGACACCCGACCTGTTGAATAGAGTCTGCAGGCTGTGGTACGTCTTCTGATAGAGCATATGTATTGATCTTGTTGGTTGATAATGAAACTCTGCTACATGACGAGCTCTTGCCTGAATCAATGGGGAAGTACTGTGGTGAGGATGGTATTTGCTTGCTGGCCAGCCCAAGCTGCAGGACCGGGAACGGTTAGGCTGCCACCCTGGAGTTGAAGAAAAAGACGTTGTTGAATCACCATGATCACCACAGGTCCTTGCTATATCTCCCTAACCTCTTTTGCGACGGCATTGCATAATGCTACCCTCAATCCGGCTCCTGTAAGGACATGGATCCAAAGCCTTTGTGTGTCACTCAAACGGTCATTGACACTCTTAACCTCGGCGAACATGCATTCCTTGTGCGGTTCAGCGCGCCACAGGATCAAATCAGGAATGCCACCTCCTCTCTGAGCATACTCCTGGGCCATAACTTTGCAAACTGTAGCGAGCGCAGCACCGTCGAAGCAGTCAGTTAGCTCAAGTAGATCATCCAGTTCGTAGTCCCAATTGAGACCGACAACACATGTGCGCTTTTCTCGCTCTCGTTTGTCGACCTCTTCCACTATTTTTGGCGCCTGTCCATTAGCAATGTCAACTAATCGATGATTGATTTCTGAAGCTCGGGTTGGGTAGAACGCATCCGTATGTAGGTCTAGTGGACAAGTCTGATAGGCGGTTTGGAATACGTTCGGTATGTATAGGAAGAGGATATCGAAGAAAAGATAGGCGAATAGAGTTCGTATGATTCCCCCTTCGGCGTGGTATCCTTTCCAACCCTGGCTCCTATACCAACTGAGACACATAGATTCCACGGTGCACTCTCCCCCACCCTCTGCTTCATCAAGCCATATCGTTTTTTTACTTGGTCCACGTCCGTTTTTCCCTATACTATCTAGCCTTTTCAGCTGAATCCCTTCAGCATGATGCTCTTCTGGTTTTTTCAACTGGACGTGGCCGAAGCCATGCTGCAACCTGACTGGTATTTTGAGCTGCTTCTCAAGCTTGACCAATCGTTTTTGCAAGTCGTAATGATATTTGAGATGGCAGTCAGGATCCTCTAGAGCTCTCTCGCAGGTGGCTGCTGCTACGGATTTCCAGTAGTTCTTCTGCCTTTCTAGATCGGTATACGCGGGATTTGGTAGTAGAGAATGCATATAATGCTCCTCTAGAAGAGCTTTCCGTTGGTACCAGGAACCTCGGCGTGCCAGGTGAAAAAGGCGCTGTTTGAGCAGCTCGGTCAAAATTCCGTGTTCTCGTTGATGTTCTTTCAGGCGCCCAAAAACGTATGCAGCTTTATGAACAATGCGTGTATATGCATGTCCAGGACTAAGTCGTCGCAAATACGCGCCTTCGCCTGACTCATAGATTCGTTCTTCTTTTTCTTGCTCTTCCTGTAGAATGCATTTCCATCTTGGATACAACGTTTCGAAGACGCCAACTACCTTTTGGAAGTCTGCTTCTGTGACAGCTCCATTAAATTCAAGGATGCTATCCACTGCATATTCAGATCTCATGGCGGTCTCAAATTCCAAAAGCTGTGACCTTGATGCGAAGATACTGGAGGACCTACTGACAATGTAAGATGGGAAATTCCGTTTGGAGATTTTCGCCAAGATAATTGTCGTCAAAGACTTTTCCGTCCACTCCGTAGACCTATAGAAAACAAGATGTACTCGCTCAAATAGTTTGAAAACAGGCAAAGAAAGTCTCACGCAGGACCCGGTCATGGCCAGAATCTTGTCAAGGAAATGTTTTCGCCTGTTTCCATCGTCCCCTGAGCATGGACCAGGTGATTGCCCGTCTGGCGTTTTCTGACCGGACGACTCGACAGACTCAGCAGTATCGGCCCTTCGAAGACCCATTGACAATAAGCCCGCCTGTTGACTGCTCATTCTGCAAATAGCCCTGGCTAAATCAGACTTGTTTTTGCCCTGAACCCTAGCTTCCTTGGCTAAGTTCTTCACTTCATCAAGGCTCAGAAGTGAAATGGCCTCTTCGACGCTGTCAATAAAGCTCTCAGAGGCATCCGCGAAAGTGAATGTATCCTCAAAAATACACTGCTCTTGGATGAAGTTGCTTAGCTGAGGTACAGATGATGGTTGTACAGGCGACGTCTTTCTCGTAAGATCTCTCTTCCTCTGTAGCTCTTTTACGGCCGCCTCTGTATCAGAAATATCATTATAGTACCCCAAGCGAGCGATGCGATGCCAGGAAGATGTTTTCCTAAGGAATAGGCGCACATATCTAGCGACCGGTCAGAACACACAGAGCCGAAAATTAGGTGCTTGCACGCATACAAGAATTGAGCTTCATAGTCAAGCGATCTCCATTCTTCAAAGATTTTACTCTCTTTTGCGTCAAATAGATGTGCCTCTTCTTCGAGAACAGTATCTAAAGCGAGATTAAAGGCATCGACGTAGAGGGAGCTTTTGCCCCTTACCCATGCTCTAGAGTCGAGCCTGGACAGAGGACTGCCGGAATCATTACCCTGAGAGGATTTGAAGTTCTGGTACTCCTCAATTGCCTTCTTGTCGAGTCGTATCTCAGGCAAGGAACTTTCAATGGCTGTTGGCCCAGATGTGTGGACATCTTCAGTTCCAGAGCCATCTGTTACGTCATCATCGGCGGGACTATCAAGAGCGTTGTCGCCTTTTTGTAGGTTGAGCCATGATTTGGAAGTTGTAGCCTCAATCTGATAGTCGTCTGAATCCGCATCACTAGTATATGTCTCCTCGCGCTTTACCTTCTTCGTGGGATGCTCCTCAGCTGGCCAGGTAGGTCTTTCTTTCAATGATTGTGTCTTGCGAGGGGCAGAACAGTGATTAGGATTCGCCTTCCTGAGGAAAGCCTCCATCATATTGCTGTCGTATATGGGCTATACCTCATCACCATGGGGAATGACAGCGATATGAGCAACTGTAGGCAGAATTGAGGGGGTAGAAGGAAAACGCGAGTAGGGAACGCGCGCTTATTCCCCACAAAGGTTTCATAGGGTAGCGCGTAGTCACGGGACTACGTGTCAGGTACTTTAAGAGCTAAGAGGTACTGCTTTGTACTGCCGGTAGCCAAGATGCGGGATGATCTAGTACAAGTTTTCATATTGTAAGCCAAAACATCGTATTTCCATATAATATGCAAATATAAAATAATGTTCAAATATTAATATATATATATACCCATATAGGAAACACCATGCAAATAGAAAACAAAAGCTTCAGTTGTAGAGCTATAAACTTGGGGTAGTAGCAGCTACAAGTAGGTACAACGCAGGCAGTACCATCCCAGAAGATCTAACCAAACAGGGAAGTGGGACGTACGCACTAACCCAGAAGCTACCCATTTACTCTGTAGGTTGGTTGGCAAACCCAGAAGTATGTACGTAGAACTCCGATTTCTAACCTTCAATACCCGTGGTCCGTGTCTCATTTAATAGCAAACGCCATCTCCCCAAACACCATAAGTACTCGACCAACTCATCTAATATGGCCGACGAGATCCCCCAGACCCCCGTCCCAGTGCCCACATACGGTCAACCTCTATCCACCGGAGCGCCTACAGCTACACAAAACCAGCCGCCGACAGAAACCTCGACAATGACGACCACGACGCCGGACGGACAGCAGACCATTGCCCCCACGACTGAGACCGCCGGTACTAAGGATATCGCGATGGCAGACGCCTCCTCCAGCGCCGACCAGGCTCCTGTACGTTGATTGTCTCTCTCTATATTGCAATTGATTGCCAATTCTCGTGGATACGGAAGATGGTAGCTAACAAGACGCTCTCTCTGTGTTCCCAGTCACCAGCGCCCGCAGCGCCTTCAACCAATGCGCCGAGCCCTGCCCCTCCAGCACGGACCGGCACCCCTCTGCGCACCAACGGCCAAGAGAACACGTCGCGCGCTGCCTCTCAGCACCCTGACCCTGCTTTCACCATGCCCGACGCTGCCCCCGCACACGGTGCACCTGTGCGACAGTACCTGAACAGCAAGGTCACTGCTCACCTGCTTGAGGGTATGAAGCAGCTTGCGAAAGACAGGTAAGTCGGGGTCTCTACACCTCTGAACAGACTTCTAATCTCTTCTAATCTAGACCCAAAGATCCGCTGCGAGTTCTAGGCGAATTCCTGATCGGACGCTCCAAGGAGCTCGAAACATAGAGTACAAGAGGACGGGGAGACAACGGCACGGTTTGTGGATTATGGCGTTTCGGAACAGTAAAAAGGGATTAGACATGCACGGCATCCATAGATTACGGGTCTTCATGAGTGATACCATTGCTTTTCAGGTGGCATTTTACAAACTTGTGGCGAGATTCTTTTGTAGTCTCTATGATAAATGACCAGATTCATCTATCTCCCTTGACTAGAGTCCAGGTGATTTTTGTGTGCCCCAAAAGCAATACCTTTCCAGGTCCACGAACTCCTTGCCCAGGTCATCCCAAACCAGAATATCGTTTCACGTTTAAGCGACGATTGTGCTAGCAGTGGCGCTAGCGTACTTCCAGGTAGGAGGAAGGACACCGACGGTCTAAAACTCATGAGTTAGTGCTGCTAATTCGGAGATTTAGAGGTTCGCAGTGGAAAGCTTGCCTTGTAGTAACTGTTCGAAAAAGTCAGTCAATTGTCGCAAATGGTCAAAGTCTTGATAGCTCTGATAGGGAGGGAACATACCGGGCGAGACGGTGGATACGGGACTCAATTAGAATGAGGTGGAATTTGGCGTCCTTGTCCTTTCGGTTGCGCTCAAGGTGCTTTCGTACGGACACAGCCTAATCCTGCATAAGTTCTTGCACTCCATACTGGCCGATGAAAGCTCAGCTCACCTTCTTGATCAACACTAAAAGACAGAAGTTAGCAAACATCATTCTAGGAAAACATTTGGACTGTTTAGGGGGTAATAATGGATAGAACGATTCTTAGCTTCTGCTGCCGTTGCAAAGAAAAGAAACCTTGAAGGGGCGATGATTGTCGCGATCGTGTTCTAAGAGCAAAAACATTTCGAATAAACTCACTGTAAAGATCCCTGTTTGGAATGTTAGCATCGTTCAGCCTTTACAGTCTAGATAGATCCAAGGGTAAACTCACTCGGGAATTTCAGGGGCAAGGCCTGTTTAACCGGTCACACTGTCAGCCTGAACCAACAAGTGGCTATGATGCCGCCGATGGTAGATGATCCGAGTCGGGGTTGGATACAGATCTCTGTTCATCTTGTCTGCAGGGGTGTTTTCAGGTCATACCATTGGACCTATAGATTGATTAGCTTGTCACTCTCCTCCATGGATCCCGATGGGCAAGAACGAACTTGAGGATTCTGAGAATTTTGTTGCCCTGTAGAACTCTTCGTTAGCCACTCCGCCATTCTAACGCAGTCTGGATCATTTCACATACGGTAACAGCCTTGACCTGGGCGATTCCGTGCGAGTCTCGGAGAACGACACCAATCTGACCTATTCAGAAGTCAATCTCCCTCCTGATTCGTTTAACCCGTGTAGCAAGTCATGTGAAAGCATACTAGGCGTAGCACCCTTGCGGGCAAGCTTGATAATGTTCTCCTCGACCGAGGCGGGCTGCGATCCCATCAGCGCATGTTCTATCGGTCACCGGATTCTCGGTTTATCGGGTAATTACCGTGGCCTTGGACCAGCTGGGAGGAGCGCGAGAGTACGGGAGTGCAGAGGCGGAGATACCCTTTCCCTTGCCTATTCAGTAATCCCAAGGTCAGTTATCATCGCACAAGGGGACCGTCGGCGGAGTTGAAGATTCTGGCAGCATGCAGAGAGAGGGGAGGGCATAGAGCAGAGAGGGCACAGGGACGTACTGTGAAGACGACCCATCTTGGCGGTGTTGTTGTTTGTCGGTGGACACGGAGTTGGGCGAGAAGTCGGGCGAGGAGCGGTTGTCGATTTGTCTCGGTCGAGAGAGGTTGAAGAATCGCAGGAGGTATGATCGCGGGCTAACAATTTAGGTGTGCGAAATTTCAGGTGGGCGGAGGGAGATTTGTGGGTGTTGATAGGCAGATGATAAGAGTGGTCCGGGTGTCTTTCAACCCCACATTGCCAGTGCTCCCCCTGGCCGCACCCTGGCTAGCTTTATTAAGGCCGAGAATCTACCGCTTTCTACCCCCATAAAGTAATTTTATCTGAGAAGCCTCTTCTTATTTTTTTCTCACCCTTACCTATGTGTACTGACTAGATTCTCTTCACTTCGATTTGCATGCATCTAGAAAGGTATGTTATGTCTGTCCCGCTCGCCTCTCTCTTTCCAATGATGATAAACCACTTTTTTATTTATTATTTCTGGTACCTCTTATATCATCGGGTCTTTTGACCTGAAATGTATTAAATGGACTTCTGACTCGGATCCATCTTCATATTATAACAACTACAGCTTTTCCCGGAAATACGCTGACTGTTCAATAATAGGATACAATTTGGACTTCTGTGTAGCTGAGGCGTGACATACTGGGTACCTCTGAGGTCGCCAATATACAAAACGTCGTGGTTGCGGCGAGATCTTATAATAGTACCCCCCGATCTGTCAAACTTGGAAGCAACCTGTCCAAGAAGGTTTCAATCAGAACTCAAACTTGTGGTCATAGCTGTATATACGAGACTCAGACACGGATAGCGTTACTCGGTTAATGAATAGTAAAATGAAGAATTATATTTCATTCATGACAGGCTCCCAGGGCTATGGATCATAAAGATCCACTTGTTACGAAGGTAGGCAAACTGTTAGGACTTTTACTGTCGAGTAGATAAGTCTCTTCGCAGATGACCTTACGACGGAGGTCAAAGCGCTGTTATATAGATACACATTCATACCTACACTGTCGTTGTATACTCGGTCGCGTTGGACAATATAGCGAATATGACCAACACACTACAAAAGGAGGTTCAACCTTCACCGCCGCCACCGCTACTGCCACCGCTACCGCCAGCTCTTCCGGATTCTCTCCCAAAGCCACCCATTCCCCCAGCGACTCGACCATGGCACTCCGCATCTAGCCAAACATCGAAGCGCGCCCAAATGGCAGCGCAGTTCGGCCTCGCCGACGGGCCTCGAGAACCGCACCCACCAATCTTTACTTCAGATACGTTCAAGCCGTGCCACATGTTCTTCTATGGCACACTAATGGACGCCGACACGGTTCAACGCGTCACGGGCTGTCCAACGAAACCGGGGATGTGCCGGGGCTACATCACGGGGTTTAAGGCGAAGATGTGGGGGGATTTGTTCCCGGCTCTCATCCCCCAAGACTCGTTCTCCACCCCATCGATCACGGAGGAGGAGGTGGAGGAGGAAAAAGAAACGTTGTCCCGCAAGGACGCCCACGCGGAAGACGATCCGAGCGACAGAATCCGCGGCATGGTTTGGAAAGTGGACGAGTATCGCCACTTCTGGGCGCTACAGCAGTACGAGACGTCAGCGTACCGCGGACATCACTGTTCTATCCACGTGGAGGATGTTGACATCGACCGTAATAGTAGCAAAGAGCATCACATCCTTAATGACGGCGTGGTCTTCGTCTGGGCCAAGAACCCGCGAAGTCCAGACTTGACAGACAATGTCTTCGATTTGGCGAAGTGGCAGAGAACCCTGAAATCAACTCTATTCACATCAAACCCCCGTTAATCAGGTGGAGAACGAGACTTCTTGCACTAAGCTGCACCGTTGATGCGCTTTTTCAGTCAGTACGGCTGCCTTGTGTCATATAGTGTGGTGGACATTGATGATGTAAATAATTGCCATGCATCCACTGAGTGGTATCATTAGCTGGGCATTTTCCTCTCGTTTCTTAGACAATTCTGAAATTCGAGGTGAGTATAAGAGTAGGTATGTCCAACAGACAGTGCCACATTACGATTTCTACTAAACTTCCTCGGTAGTCGGAACACGATTAGGGGAGATTCGGCAACGATGTAGCCGGTACCTGCTCATCTCCAGCACGATTCGACAATCAGTGCAACATCCCGATTTCCGCCGAAACAGCATTTAGTTACTAACGTACAGCCACAGCATGGTGTCATTGTATGGTCTACCTATCATTATGTTTTTTTTTTCGAATTTCTTGATTATAACACGAAAATCTATCATCGCCGTTTTTACCTAGACCATTTCTCCGATTCATCCCGATCGTCATATAGCGCATGGCGCATGTGTGGTATGTGAATTCATCAAGGGGTTTTAAGCTAATTACAAGTTGACGGCCGTGCGGAAGTTTTCACCAGCGTAAACGGCGTTGCTTCCGAGTTCCTCCTCAATACGTAGGATTTGGTTAAGCTTGGCAAGGCGTTCGGAACGGGCAGGAGCACCAGTCTTGATCTGTCCAGATCGGATGCCTACCACGATATCGGCAATGGTGACATCCTCGGTCTCACCAGATCGGTGAGAAACCATGACTCCCCAGCCGTCAGCGTACGAGTCCTTGGCAGCCTGGATGGACTCGGTCAAAGTTCCAATTTGGTTCACCTTCAGGAGCAAGGCGTTCGCAGCCTTCAGTTCAATAGCCTTCTTGATACGGATGGGGTTGGTGACCGTCAGGTCATCACCCACAATCTGGATGTTTTGAGTCTTATAGAAGTAGCTCCAGGCCTCCCAGTCATCCTCGGCAAACGGGTCCTCAATGCTGACAATCGGGTACTTCTTGGACAGCTCACCATAGAGAGCAGCAAGCTCTTCGTAGGTGATCCACTTAGTAGGGTCGCTGTCGGGGTTCTTGAAGTCGAGATCGTATTTCTTCACATCCGCCTTGTAGAACTCGCTGGAGGCAACGTCCATGGCAATCTTGACTTTTCCAGTATAGCCAGCTTGCTCGATAGCGTCGGTGATGAGGTCAAGAGCCTCTTCAGCTGTCTGGATATCGGGGGCAACACCACCCTCGTCTCCGACGTTGCCAGCAGACTGACCATACTTCTTCTTGGCAAGAGTCTTTAGCTTTTGGTAGACCTCGGCACCCTGGCGCATGGCCTCGGAGAAAGAAGGGGCGCTAGAGGGGACAATCATGAACTCCTGGAAGGCGAGGCGGCCACCGGCGTGGGAACCACCGTTCAAGACATTCTGGAAGGGAACAGGCAGAACATATGGCTTCTTGGTGCCAGCCAAGTCGGAAACGTGGGCGTATAGAGGGACACCCTTCTCAGCTGCACCAGCCTTGGCAATGGCCAGACTGACTCCCAGAATAGCATTGGCACCAAGCTTGGTCTTGTTGGGTGTGCCGTCGAGCTCGTTGAGGAACTTGTCAACGGCGCTCTGGTCCTTCACATCAAGGTTCTCCTTGATGAGTGCGGGGGCAATGATAGAGTTGACATTGTCCACGGCCTTCGTCACACCCTTACCACCCCACTTGGTCTTGTCTCCATCGCGGAGCTCACAGGCTTCGTGCTGACCTATTAAGGACGATTAGTCGAATCCGTTTCGGTGTTTAGAGTCGATGTTACACACCAGTGGAAGCACCAGAAGGGACAATGGCACGGTGAAGGCCAGTCTCGGTGACAACGTCAACTTCCACAGTGGGGTTGCCACGGGAGTCGTAGACGGAACGGGCGTGAATCTTCTTGATCGCCATATTGGGCTTTTCGTAGGTTCCGAGAAGTTGGTATATGGTACTCTATGTCGAAGGTTCCATTAGTGGGATTGAGAAGACCAGTAAACAGACCGGGAAGCTACTGAAGCCTGGGCGACATGAAACTTGCGAGATCTAAGAGGAAGTGGAAGAAAAAGGACAAGAAAGAAATAGAGGGAGGGGAGGTCGAGATATGCAAACAAAAGGTTTCGATCCGGCCTGGACAACTTGCTAACCTTGGCGAGCAAAATATACCTCAACGCAAAAGCCGGGTTCAAAAGTATGTAGGTAGGTAATGTAGGTGGGAAGTGAGATTGGCGGGGTAGGTGGTCCCAATAGCTGTGTAAATGAGCTGATCGTTTGGTGGATGAGCTCGAAGCGCTTGCTTGTTTTGCTTGAAACAACAATATAGTCGAGGAAGGTAGAATGTTGATAGTAGTAGGAGAGATACTCACCAGGTAGACAATTCTAGGGGGGAAAGGAACGGTACAAACGCGAGGGTTCGGGATGAGAAGAGAAGAGAGAGGGCAAGACGATAGTCAGAGGGCGAGAGGCTGTAGATATGTTGACCTGAGCTTAGCTGGTGGGCTGGGTTTGGCCTGGCGGGGTGAGATGCTGCGGTTTAACACCAGTAATACGTGCATGTATTCCACTTACGAGGTAGTTACTTCTAGGCCACCGGCTTGGTGGGTAGTACACACCTACTAAACAGTCATACTTGGGAGGTTGGCGGGGTCCGGTCCGATCCTGGCTTGGACGCTACGTGCGTACAAACACTGTATTCAAAATGAGGGGCATAGATACTTAAACCACCATTGGACTTGGGTGTAAGAGCACGTACCTACCCACGCTGAGAGAGAGATCAGTCCAATCGATAAGAAAGCAAAAAAGAAAACAAATTTCTGTTGAGCCAACCGCGCTGGACCCATAAGAAATCTGGCCGAAAAGGTCAGAAATCTTGGACCCTACATACATGTAGGTATATCATCAAGGTCCTCCTCGCCTCAAAACTCAACAAGGCTGGGTACTACACATCTACCGGGCATTTTGTATAAAGTAGATATCAATTGCATCTAGCTAAGTGCATCACATTTAATGAGCTTCTCCTTAACGATTATGTGTTGGATTGGGTTTTCATTAAACGGCATATACAATTAAGCCACGATACATACGGCCCGGACTCTTGGGATGATGACACCACCTACCATTCGGGCCGTCCAATTTGAGACATTTTGTTTGCATTATGCCGACAGCGGCGTTCACCGATGAATATCTCTCACGCTTCGTATCCTATCGCTGCATCATTCGTATCGTCGGCTTTGTTTCTCTCTCACTTCACGGGCGTGCCCATAAGGTAGCTCGTGTTGTTTAGTATTGTGGTCTCTGTTGTAATAGAGATGTGCTACCAATACTAAGCCCGTTGTTCGTCTTACCAAACTTTAAAATCTCCTCTCCATTCTATATTTCAACAGGCACTGGATTCACTGACTAAGTTCCATGAACACCCCCATTGACCATTTGCAATTGCATAACTGTTCGTCGAAAGCTTTTCATTTCTAACTGTATTCGGTATTTGAACCGACAATTCCCCTGATACGTTCCATACATCTTGCTTCTGGTCCACAAGAATATCTATGATGTACATCTTACCCATTTATAAATGCAGAAGATTTGAAAGATCATGTACGGCAGGGTGTCCAGCACGAAGACTGGAAGAGGGTTCAGTGGTTAGGTGTCCGCTTCTTAGAAGTAGTATTACAGGTTCGCTTTTTTGTACCCATTTTCCTTGACCCAAGTTGCGACATCATCGCGATCTCTCGCTAGCCACGAGATCTTACTGCGAATAGCATCTTTACTCTGCGCCAGTGGCTGGTCAAATGATTTGGTGTCAATGTCTTTGAAGAAATTTTCGACTTTCTCGAGTTGCTCTGGTTTTGTGAAGCTTGACGTGCAGATCGTAACCATTGAACCTAGGATGGAGGGGTTACCGCTGAGGCGCTTGTAAATCTCAGGCCATTTTTCGGTCAGCCAGTTGAATAGAACTTCGACACCTTCAGCATGGCTACGAAGACCACTGGTTGGGAGATATATGTCTTGGTTCTTGACATCATTGCTCAGAGTGAGATCGAGAGTTCGTTGAATGAGTTCAGGATCTTTGGCGCGACCGAGGCAACGTAAGATCGTGTTGCGTTCATCGGTATTGGTCGAGGCCCTGAATATTTCGACAAGGTTGTTGTACTGTCGCAATTAGTTCCGTCCTCACACTGCCAAGCGCGTATGAACTTACCTCTTCCTTTCCGCCGTACTTGAGAGCCATGCCATATACACTGCCCCTGATGTTTGGGTGGATTGCTGAACTATCGCCGTCCTTATATTTAGCAAACATACCCTTAGCCGCCGAAATAACCTCCTTGTCACCTGCCATGCCAGCGGCTCCAAAGACCATAGCCTTGAATTGCTGCTCAATATGCCCATCTTTGTCTGTAAATGTCCAGCCTAGCTTGTGAGCTCTTTCACTGACTAGGTCCTTGACAAAAGCTTCAAGACCATCCTTGACAGCTTGATCTTCAAAAAGCCAGGCTGACTGGACAGTTGCCACTCGAGCAATGATTTCGCTCCACACTACGAAGGACTCCTCTGTATCAAACCCTTTCAAGAGATTGAGCACTCCCGACGTCTTCTGGTAGCCCGACACAGCGAGAGCACCAGCATCCGCGAGCATACCCGCACGGTCTTCAACCGTTAATTTTCCATCTTTGGCAGCCTGACCGAGCTTTGCAAGGCGCTCTGGACTATACGAAGTTCGATAGATGCTTGTGTGGTTTGCGTTAAGCTTGAAGACGTCCAAATCTGGTAGTTTGAAGACGTTTTCTCTTTCTCTTAGGGTTATGGACTCGTTGACACCTGTTTTTGTTCGGAGTCCAAGGAAGACTGGGTATAAAACTTCATCTTCTTCTGGCTTTGTATCACCGGTCCTCAAGAATCGATTTTGTTTTACACGGATCGAGTTGTCTGCCGTGTTTTCTGTGACTTGAACGACCGGGAAACCAACGTTTTTAGTCCAAATGGACATGATTTCTCGCACAGGTTTACCACTGGCATCTTCTAGAGCCGCCCAGAGATCTTCAGTTTGCGTGTTACCATAAGCGTGCTTTTTGATATATCGTCGCACACCCTCGAGAAAAATATCCTCGCCTAGATACGTCGAGATCATGCGAAGGACGCATGAACCCTTGGAGTAAGAGATGGCGTCAAAAATTTGGTCAACCTCGCTGGCACGCTTGACTGGTACTTCGATTGGATGACTGCTTCTTAGAGAATCAAGCGATAGAGCACTCTGGAGGTTGTCCGCAACGTAGTTCTCCCAGACTTTCCATTCCGGGTAGAAGTGATTGCAGCCTATATATAACGTTAGGATGGCGCGTTCGTAACTAGACTCCGAGTGATGATGAACTTACTAAGCCAACTCATAAGCGTCGCAAAGCCTTCATTCAACCATAGGCCCTCCCACCAATCCATAGTCACCAGATTCCCAAACCACTGGTGGGCTAACTCGTGCTGAACAACTTCGGCAACTCGCTCCTTCATGGCAGCACCACTGGCCTTCTCGTCTAGCATGAGATCAACCACTCTGTATGTAATCAGACCCCAGTTTTCCATAGCACCAGCAGCAAAATCTGGAATAGCGACCATGTCCATTTTGGGCAAAGGGAAATCGGCCCCGAACACTTTCTCGTAGTACTCCAATGTCTGAGCGGCTAGGTCAAGAGAAAATCGCCCATGCTCAATGTTTGAGCTTGCGGGCGCATATACACGAATGGGTACGCGAAATTTCTTAGTCTCAATGTAATTGAGCTCACCAATGATAAAGGCGACCAGATACGTGGACATGAGCGGGGTCGGATTAAACTTGACTGCTTTCTTCGTCGTTCCGCTTGTCTCAGAGAGGACATCGGTTTCTGAAGCCACATCCATGTTGCTCAAACATGTCAAGTGTTTGTCTGCAATGAGAGTTATGGTGAAGTTAGCTTTATGAAGAGGTTCGTCGAAACACGGAAAGGCTCTTCTGCAATCATTGGCCTCCATCTGCGTCGTAGCGAGGATGCCCTCTGAGCCGTCAGGCTTTTTATACGTAGAGCGGTAGAACCCGGCCATTGCGTCGTTCAGTTGGCCCGTGTACTTAATCTCAAGCTGAGTCTTGCCCTTTGGAACCGCATCTTTCAGGTCGATCTTGGAGACCTGGGTTGATTCATCGTAAGAAATGGCCGAAGAAGATGTCACAACAGTGTCTCCCGATTTGATATGGGCACTGTGGATGTCGACCTCAAGAGTATGGAGGGAGATCGAGTGCGTCTCTTCTTGTACGTCGAAGTCGATCACAACCTTGCCCTCAAAGGTGAACTTGTTGAAGTCGGGCTCAAGAGTAACGTCGTAATGCCGGGGGATTACGTTGGTGGGCAGCAGCTCTCGACCTGCATTGGGATCAGGCTTGGCGCCGCCAAAGTGCTCGACATCACCAGCTAGTCTGCACATATTGTGTCTTCTGTAGGAGCAATGCCGGATGAACGAGGCTGAAGGAAGTGTTGGTGGCCGGGAGAGTCTCACAGAAGACGCTCTTGGAGGGGGAGGAGACGGTGAGAAAGAGAAGGGGGTGCTGAGAGTAGCTCGAGAAATGGAACTACGTAACGTGGCACGTTAGCCAAGCGAGGCCTCAGTGGGAGGTGGGAGGAGCTCTTACGCTCCACTCGGTGAACTGAGACCGGTACTTACCTAAGACGAACACGGGCGAAGTGGTGATGCTGGGCGAAGTGTGTTGGTGGGTGGTGTCGTAAGAGGACTCTGTTAGTGAAAAGGGAAACTCGAGAGAGAGACTCGACACGGGCGAGAGAATGAAGAGACATGAGATGCACGGGAAAGCACGGTCTACTATAATACAAGCAGGTACGATGAGATACAGGTATACAACGAAGGGATTCTAGCTATAGTACAGTGTATGATAGGGCAAGCCGAGGGCAAACAGGGCAAACAGTGGCAAGCAGAGGGCTAGTAGTGTACATAAATAGAGGGGTGACAGGAGGAGGGGTAGTCCCTATTTGCTACCTGTCGCTCAGTAAAGTCATGTGGCGACAGCGGCAGCGGCAGCGGCAGCGGCAGCTTGTGAGCGAGAGTACATGAAGTGCAGGCGGAAATCCGTGTATTATTGTGGGTTTGTTTCTCTCGTCATTCGGCTGTGGTCTCGTCTCGTCTCGTTCTAGATAGAGTTTTAAAACGGCGCTAGGAAGTTGGGGGAGGAGGCCTGCATATACCGATGGGGTCTAGCGTTGCATGATAAGAATCAGGGATACAGAATGACAGGGCGAGACAGGCAGCCTAGGCCAAGTACTGTGTACCTAGTCGTTAACTATAGCACATACAATAGGTACCTATTGGCTTCGTGACTCAAGGCGGATCCGAGATTGTCGTGTGACCATTTACTCCATCTACATCTATTGAGTAATACGAGAATCATTACCACCTCTTGAAAGTGCTTACACTCTGTATGTAGTCTGATCGATGGAAGCTTGTACAGGCTATACGGTCGATGACAGAGATGGAGATACAAAAATGCTGGAGTCGAAAGATAGGTAGACTGTTTAAGGACTACAATGTTGGTCAAGAGGTGAGATCAGAGTTATTGATTATTGAAGAACCATGTGAGTAAGTGTCGATATTGCCTACCCTACCTAAACCTAATTAATTGACCTAATCAGCTTTAAAGCTATCCTATCTTATATGTATATTAATGTGTTAATGAAGTAAATACACAGTAGTCATGATACTACCTACAAAAGGTACAAAGTACGGCGCAACTTATATGTGGGTCTCTAGCTTCCTCTAAAATTTCCGATTGGGCGATATTGTCATCCACCCCTACATACATACAACGCCAGTTGCCACTTGTAGCCACTCTTTGCGGCCATCCATTTCCAAATTCCAGTCCAGCAAGCTTCTACGCTCATCAATTTGTCGTTTAACCTACGAAATGGGGATACAAGCTCGGTCTGAGTCTGTTGTCAACGGTGCTGGATCCGTAACACATAACGGTACCAGTAGTCAGCGGACGAAACAGCCTCTAGATATCGAGGAGATTTTACGAGCGAAGAAGGCTGCCGACGCGGCTGCGGCGAAACCGCGATTCGTACCAAAGGCCGAGAGAGAGCGCCGCGCCCAGGAGCAACGGAAAAAGGAGGAGGAAGAGAAACGTTTACGCGAAGCTAAGGAGAAGCGAAACACATGGACTACCAACCATCGCACTGCGCCGTCTCGCGACAACCAACCCACCGTGCCTACAGGGCCGAGGGCTATGCGAAACAACGGTAAACATGGCAACGAAAATGAGAAACCGAAGACATCCCAAGATACCAGAATGGCGGGGCAGAAGAGGAAAGTAGCAGACGAGGACGAGTCTGCGCAAATCCGAGCGAGATACATGGGTCCTGAATTAAACCAGTCGACTTTTTCCGCCAAGAAGAAATCCAGAAGGCACCGAGACAAGTTCAACTTTGACTGGGATCCACACGATGATACAAGTCAAGGTGATGCGCTTATCCATTCTGAGCATGTAACATTGTCTGTCCAGGACGGCGGCCTTCTCTCCAAGTATCATGGCCTGGTGGAACCAGAAGATATAAAACGTGCCAGATTTATCATGGCCGGCGATCCGCAAACCGGCAGAGAACGAGCAGAACAGTTACTTGAAATGTCACTTCGGGCCAAAGAAAGAGCGAATCGCAATACATTCGGGAAGCACTGGTCAGAGAAGAAGCTAGAAGATATGCGCGAGAGGGACTGGCGAATATTTAAGGAGGACTTTGGTATATCTACGAAAGGTGGTCTTCTACCAAACCCAATGCGCAGCTGGAAAGAGTCTGGCTTGCCTCGCAGGCTCCTTGAGATCGTCGCCAAGGTCGGCTATGATGAACCAACTCCCGTCCAACGCGCCGCGATTCCCATAGCTTTACAAGCCCGAGATCTCATTGGTGTAGCTGTTACAGGTTCAGGAAAGACGGCTGCATTCCTTCTACCCTTATTGGTCTACATATCCGACTTACCACCGTTGGATGAGATTACGAAGAACGACGGGCCGTACTCTCTTATTATTGCGCCGACTCGAGAATTAGTTCAGCAGATCGAGACGGAGGCTAAAAAATTTGCAGAGCCACTGGGATTTACCGTCGTCAGTCTTGTAGGTGGTCACTCGTTGGAAGAACAAGCATTCGCGCTTCGAAATGGTGCCGAGATCATCGTTGCCACGCCCGGTCGTTTAGTCGATTGTATTGAGCGTCGGCTGCTTGTCTTATCTCAGTGCTGCTACATTATTATGGATGAAGCCGATCGTATGATCGACATGGGTTTCGAAGATCCCGTCAACAAGATTTTGGATGCGCTCCCCGTGACCAACGAGAAGCCGGACAGTGACGCTGCGGAGAATGCGCAGCTCATGAGCCGACCACTTGGCGGTAAAGACCGCTACCGGCAAACGATGATGTACACGGCGACTATGCCCACAGCCGTTGAGAAGATTGCCAAGAAATATCTTCGCAGGCCAGCCACCGTCACTATTGGCAATGCCGGCGAAGCTGTTGATACAGTTGAACAACGGGTCGAATTTGTCGCAGGAGAAGATCGGCGTAAGAAGCGCTTGCAGGAGATCCTAACGTCAGGCGAATTCGCTGCGCCGATTATCGTGTTCGTCAACATCAAGCGGAACTGCGACGCCATCGCACGTGAGATTAAACACATGGGCTTGTCAACAGTTACAATGCACGGAAGCAAGACCCAAGAGCAGAGAGAACAAGCCCTGGCATCCGTACGTAGTGGCGCGACGGAAGTCCTTGTGGCCACTGACCTGGCTGGTCGTGGTATCGATGTTCCCGATGTGTCCCTTGTGGTGAACTTCAATATGGCTACAAGCATCGAAAGCTATACACATCGTATTGGTCGTACCGGTCGTGCAGGCAAGAGTGGTGTGGCTGTCACATTCCTAGGCAATGAAGACGCGGACGTCATGTACGATTTGAGGCAGATGCTTTCCAAGAGCTCGATATCCAAAGTGCCCGAGGAGCTACGAAGGCACGAGGCCGCCCAGCAGAAACCAAATAAGGGGGGCTTTAAAAAGATTGAGTAGAAAGGATGAATGATGGAGTATGGAGGAAAGAACAGATCGAAATAGCAACCTTTGTAATTTTAACTTAAGATACCATACATTATTACCTAGGTGATACCCGCCTTATGTAGGTATTGCATGGTCGTGAATTTCTAGGATTTTGGCCTGCCTTAGATTTTCAGCTGTCAGGCCGAGAGCCGGATGTCATTATCCTGGAGGCTGGAGTTGATTATTGCTATTCAAGGTAAAAATAGGAGTTTCGACAGTCTGCAGAGGCGTGAGGAGTGGAACCACCGATTAGGCAACTTCTGCTCTCAAGACATGCTAAGGGAGAGAGAGAAAAGGCTCCAGCATACATTTGAAGCAAATTTGACAGAGTTCCTAGGGAGTCAGTGGAATCAGCATGCTTATCGTTCGAATTTTTTTGGAGCGTCACGGTCTTATTCGTAACACATCTAAACTTGTAATCATGATTTTAAGGGAAATGTGTAAATCATATACCCAAGTAGCAATAGCATCGGCTTTAAGCATCGAGTGCTAGAGCATCTACACTCTATTTAAAGGGCTATCCAACACTCCACCTTCGTATTGTATGAATCAACGCGCTGAGGTTAGGTTTTAAAAACGGCCTCTTCTTGTACTGGTCCGACTCGAATTTGTACTGCACGTACTACCTAGTCTGATGAAAATATTATGGCTTAGTTCGACTTCCTAGGAAGTCGGTCTAGCCTAGGTACCTTAAAAGTGGTACATTGCGAATCGACTGTGCCGGCTCATGGACTTCGGTCCGTTCACAGCTGACAGTCCGCTGACAGCCCACTTAATTCCCGAGGTCAGTGCCCAGATGCGATAAGTACAGTACGTGCAGGGTTGTTGGCCATTAAAGATCTTAGTGCTACCTAAAGGCTAAATAAAGTAAGTAATGCCATGGATCTCCAACACATTTTCGGATCGCACCCATTGTGAGCCCGTCAATTCGATCGATACCCTCGTTTCTCACCGCTCTCTGCTGTTCCAAACTTGGTCATTCGGAGCAGCTGCAAAGGACTAGCAGCTCCTACAGCCCAAGATGGCGCTGAATATGCGCTACGTCGAGCTCGCGAAACAGCTGCATCCACGTCTGCAGCGCTTCTTCGCCAAGTACCCTCCCAACCAGATCCTGCCGACGTCGACACGCACCAACACCATCAAGGACGGCGCAACGCCGAATCCCTTCCTCCCGCACAAGCACCCCGTCACCGGCAAGTGGCACGACCCCGAGTTCTCGCTGCGGCGGCAAGCGGAGCTCGTCAAGCTGGCTCGCGAGGAGGGCGTCGAGGAGCTGCTCCCGTTCACATCCAAGGGCACCGAAGAGCGCATACGGCACAGGGTCGAGCATGGTTTGCGTGTGCGCGGCACCGGTGTTGGACAGAGCGTCAAGGGCCATCTACACGAGAGGATGTTGGCTGCAAAGTACGTTACCATCTACCACGGCCTGGACACCATACACACCATATTGAAAGCATCACTTGCACCGCCTGGGTACGCGCTAACATGTGAAATAGGATGGAGAAGAGGAGAACAGCTATGTTGGGTATGCCCAGGCTTGTCCGGGAATGGAGAAAGGTAGGTCTTCTCGCCGCACGTCTGAGTCCCTACCCGTTCCACTGACATATTGATCCAGACAGGGAAGAGCAGTTGGAACAAATATCCACGGTAGACAGGCCCTTCGTCGGCTGTGTAGTCGGTTGTACGAATTCATGTATAAAAGTGTACCAAGGCTGCTCAGCAGCTGTACCGCAACATCCACAATCCATGCCCAGATTGAGGCTTCAAACTTCTTCAAACCTCCAATTCTTCATTTACGCTTGGTTCAGTTGAATGTTAACAAGCCGGAGTTCTTCTCGCGGAAAACGGGAGCGGCCAGTTCACCCAATCCTATTGTTTGCGCGACAAATACCTTGTGTGCTCTGTTTCACCCATATTTTGCTCGAGGTAGGCAGTAGGCCAAGTCTTCTCGGGTGTTAGAGCCAATATAAAGGTGCTCACGTGACTGCTCACCCAATCAACTCAGACCCCAAAAAACCGGTTTTTACTGGGGCGCAAAGGAATACAGTACCCTACCTATGATATCAACTTACACGCATCTCCAGCAACTCATAAGACACCTTCTCCTCCGCCGTTCCGTTTATTCTCCTTGATGATTCTCCAGTTTTTCCCTAAGCTGAAATAGTATTGCACAATAAACTGAATTGACGAACCACGTCTGGAGAATACAAAGACAGAACAAATGCCACCCACAATATCACGGACCTCAGCGGAGCCAACGCTCTATGAGATCCTCTCACTAACGCCGAAGCGCCTCCAGGGCCAAGAATCCGCGGCGCAGCAAAAGGCCGTCAAACAAGCATATCACAAGGCCCTCCTCAAACACCATCCGGACAAGAACCCTCAAGACTCACCCACCACATCATCATCTCCGCAATCCCCCCACCCCTCCTCAAAGACCCAGTCAAAAGCCAGCGGTGGCAAACCGTCATCTTCTTCTTCATCCGTACCCAAGTCCCAGCTCACATACACCGTCGACCAAATCCAGCATGCATACAGCGTCCTCTCAGATGGGCGGCAGCGCCGGGAATACGACCGGCAGCTCCTCCTGACGTCCCAGCAACACTCTTCATTCTCCTCATCATCAGAGCAGAAGCACTCGGTGTCAACGCGCTTCCACACAGGCGTCGAGACAGTCGACCTGGATGATCTAGGCTTCGACGAGCGGAGCGGGGTGTACCACGGGTCGTGCCGGTGCGGCAACGCGCGCGGCTTCCAGTTCACCGAGGCCGAGCTCGAGGAGTACGAGGAGGACCTCGTGCTGATGGTGCAGTGTCTAGACTGCAGTCTCTGGATGCGCGTCCTGTTCGACGCAGCCGACGAGGAGGATGCCGAACAGCACAGTAGTAATACATCAAATACGCATCGTGCAAATGACGGTCATCAAACAACCGTAGCAAGCAACAACCAGACGCGAGATGCGGCGGAGCGTCGCGGTAGCCAAAGCGTCAGTAAGAGCGGCAAGGGGTGGAAGTTTAATCTGAGCTTCGACTGGGGCATATCTCTATCGGGGTCGGCATCTGCCACTACGAGTGGTGGTGGCGGCGGGCAAACCTAGTGCATTATGATGTATATCTATATCTATATCTATATATTACATTGTCTTTTAAAAGCTCAATAGAAGAATATCGTCAAGATGAGACCTCGACAAAAATGAAACACCACCTTCTCCACCGATGTTGTCGACTGGGTCAGTATAATTTTGGGTGGTGCTGCAAGCATTCTCACATGCTGCATTCTATGTGTATACAACACAATACCGTATGAAGCGACTGTATAGGATCAATCTGAGATATTGTTATCTAGGTCTGACTCAGCTGTGCAAGGGGCAATAGTTCTGTGTGACATACACATTGTGTCTCGAGAGACAGCAGCTCGTCTTGAAACACGATTAATTAATTAAGCGTTCATTTCCCACCGAGACATTACTGACAATATATTCATCACATTGCCGCTCACATCTGTTGGCTTGCGTGAAGAAAAGCAATTGTCTCTCGTAACACACGCACGCAACATACATCCTTCTATTCCTGTTTCAGCAAAAATCTGGCGCAGAATGTTTTTATTGTCCAGATGAGTTTGTATTAGAGTCTAAAAGGCAAGCTTACGGCAAGGAAGCCTCCAAAGCTCATCAGTCTTGCCCGTAAGAAAGGAGATCCCTCCAAAGTCTTTGTCTCTGTACTTCCACAGGTGAAAAACATGCCGAAACTGATTCAGAGTTCACAAGCAAACACTCCGAGACACCATAATCGACCCAGGTCCACAACCAACCTCTTTAGATATCGCCAGAGTTGTACGGTAGGTGAAATTTTACTCAGCAGCCTTAGGCTCCTCGGCGGCCGCCTCTACCGGCTTCTCTGCCTCTTGGGTAGGAGCCGCTGAAGATTCTGCAGGTGGCTGCTCGGCCTCGGACGATGTCCAAAGAGTCTAGTTGTCACATTTAGCAAACGGATCACGCAGAAGATAATCCCTTGACCTACCAGGTTATCGCGCAGAAGCTGCATGATGAGAGTCGAGTCTTTGTAGCTTTCCTCACTTAGGGTATCAAGCTCTGGAGACCGAAATTAGTATTCAGAAATGATGCTAATTTGGATCATTTTACATACCGGCAATAGCATCATCAAATGCCTGCTTGGCAAGATGGCAGGCTTGGTCCGGAGCGTTCAAAATCTCATAGTAGAAGACGGAGAAGTTAAGAGCAAGACCCAGGCGGATAGGATGCGTGGGAGGCAGCTCAGTTTGAGCGACCTCAGTAGCAGCCTTGTAAGCCTCGAGGGACTTGTCGGCAGATTCCTTGCGTCGGTCGCCAACGGCAAATTCAGCCAGGTAGCGGTGGTAGTCACCCTTCCTGCGCTATAGGTCAGCATCACGTACTAAAATATGGCTAAAATGGAATGCAAATTGAGGGGGGGGGGGGGGGGGGGGGTGTGTTTAAAATATTTTGTTAAAAAACAATATAAACCCCCAAATAACCTGTGGGGTGTTGGTGGTTTTGTAAAAATAGT
>MU389376.1:0-120294 GCA_022578775.1 Xylaria venustula | reverse complement strand
GCCGCCCCCCCCCCCCCCCCCCCCCCCCCCCCCCCCCCCCCCCCCCCCCCCCCCCCCCCCCCCCCAGAGTGTACATCTTGTGGTAGAAGACCTTAGACTCGCCCGACTTAGCAGAGGGGATGAGGTGCTTGTCGAGAACGTCGAGGATATCGTCGCAGATCTTTGCAAGCTCGGCCTCGATCTTCTGACGGTATTCCTTGATCAGGCCAACCTGGGACGAGTTGCCCTTAGACTCCTCCTTCTGCTCGATGGAGGTGACAATTCTCCAAGAAGCACGGCGGGCACCGATAACGTTCTTGTAGGCGACGGAAAGGAGATTGCGCTCCTCGACGGTGAGATCACGGTCCTCGGAGGCAATGATCTTCATGTTCTCAACCATCTCTGGCGTCGAAAAGTTAACAGCGTATCATTGCATTTACAGAGGTTACCATCTGATGACATACCCTCGTAGCGCTCAGCCTGCTCGGCCAGCTTGGCGAGATACACAGCATCCTCGTGACCCATCTTGTCGGTGTGATGATCGGCGGAAACGAAACTGTAAGTCGGAACGTTGTTAGCAAGAAGAGGAAGCTCTGCAATGAAGCCAATAGACAAAGATGCGTTGTTGGGAGTCAAAGGGAGACCAAGGTAAGAGTGCGCAGAGGGGTCAAGAATAGGTTAGAGAACAGTCAACGGCTTGGACTTGAACACGGTGCGAGGGACAAGCAGTGTTTCGGAACGCAGTGGCAAGTGGAAAGCGCGTCCCGATGGCTAGTAAGGGAAAAGGAGATCAGGGGATCAGGGGATCAGGGACTAAGGGATCTGCCAGTCGAGCAGCCCGCAAAGCTGGGCGAACAACAACAGATGAAGCCCCCCGCAATGAGTGGGGTTTGCGCCTACCGCTGGAAGGTGACTAACGCGTGCAAAAGACGGGACGAACCGGTATAGGATGCGTCGCGTGAAGGAATTGGGAACGATGATGACAGGAAGACAACAGCTGGAGGTTGGGATGGGGGACAGGAACGTGTCTGCGATGGTGACGATGGCAGACAGGCGAGGCGGTCGAGATGCGGGTGTGGGCGATGACGACAGGTGCAGCCAGGCGGGAGAAGGATTGGGAAAGTCTGGGTTGGCAGGCCCGGCAGAACAGACAGGGAGGGGGGGGGACTGGTGCTGCAGCAACAATAGCGAGATAAGGCACAGCAGGCAGGCCGGTAGGGAGGAAGGATAGACAGATGGGGATGGCGGGATAGCGGCAGACACACGAACGTACCTAGGTAGTGGTTGGTTGGTGAGACGTAGAATGAAGGTTTTGGTGGTTGTTAAAGGCAAGTGTGGAATTTATGCTTGACAAGAGAGATGCCCTGCGCAGATGCGGTGCACAAGAAAGAAACAAGGAAGCGCAAAAAATTAAGGGAGGGAAAGGGGAGAGGAGAATTGGACGAGAGCCCTGGAAGGTGAATCAAGACTTGCGTTGTTGTGGTGCTGTACTGTAGGTACTGTGCCTACCTACTCCGGCAGTGGTCTGGCGCATGAAGGGGCGGTGCAATGCCGTAGCCTACCTGATGTAGGTAGTAGCTGCTGTTGCTGCTGGGCGGGCAACAAACCATGTATTCCCAAGCAGGTACCTAACTCAGCATGCGGGGTAATATTTACCTGGCGTATATGAGAAGTACTGCGTAGCACAAAGTAATACATAACAGGCGGGTGATAGTACCTCGAACCATCCCACCTTTTGTGTACCAATTTACTCTAACTGAGGAGTGCAGCAAGTTTCCACGTGCTGTCCCTGTGATAACCCTATATCCTGTAGTATCAATATGTTTATGTTTTGATCTGGGTATCTGTTAGATACCTACATCTACAACAATATTGCTTTCCAAGCCATCCAATGTATTGATAAATTCCAATTGTCTTCTAGCCTGCCTATATCCATACATTCATTGTGCCAAGGCATGGTTTGATCGAGGTGTGCCAGTTGGCTTCTCTATATGCCACCTCTAATACAGAATGAAGCAGAAAGCGGTATACCTACCACATATCCTGTCTGTTGTCTAGACCAATAGGGACCTACAAAGTAAGCAGTTTCATGTCAGGTGTCTACTGAAGCAGCTATACCTATGTGGATAGAGTCTAATTGAACCTACTAGGCAGATACTATCGTCAAGTGTAGTAGGGGCAAAATGATGGCGAAGGGAGCATAAACCAGTTCTCGCCAGTATATTTAAGGCGATCTCCGAAGCACGCCACTGCATTAGCACATTAAGGTAGATACCTAACCTTGGTGCATCAATGACATCGCATCGCATTCTACGTCAGCATCCCACCCGTTACAGCTAATAGCGGCCGATCCGTCCTAGAACGTGGGCCAAGACAAGGGAATACCCATCGCCTACCAATCTCAAACTTAGCCGTCTCCTCGACAGTGTCGCATCACACACTGCAATTGGCCGCTTTTGTGGTGTGGGTTGGTTAAAGCAAACCTCTTTAGTACTGTTAGGTATTCCAACCCAGAGCATGGTGCCTGTCTCGCCTGTCACTTAGAATCCTAGACCACGACAACCACGGATATTTGTTGAGTCACGGTGGGTAAATCGTGTCTGGCCTACCTGCATGACACTACACTACCTGTATGTAAGGCTACTGCTTTTATTCATCAGGTCATTTGTCTGGACGAGTTTAGAAAGATGTTTTGCCGATGCTATCTCGCCAACGACAATACTCAGTAACAGTAGAGATAAGTATTATGCTTGCTGACTTGAAGAACACTCATTTATGATATTGCGAGTCAATGTACTTAGGATGAATGAATGCACGAACAATTGCCTCGAAATCCACGTGATTTCGATGACTGACAGGTGACTATCATTTCTTGAACTGCGCTCTCGTGAGGATTGACAGATAGGTATGGCGTCGAGTCACGTTAAAGGAGCACGTACACGTTACCAGATGGTTCCTGAACATCGTGGTAGATACCGTATAGGGCATCAGTAGCTGAGAGGTAGCGTACCAGTAGCCTAGCAGAGGTACAGACTTACTGGCCAATCCCATTAGGGCTTCGGGTGCTTACCAGGCAGTACCACTCGCCAGGCTCGCCAAGGTACGGCTACGGTGAAGAAATGGCCTGAGCTTTCTTGCTCCGCTCCGCCTTAGCCCGACCCGAACGTGCCATTCCTCTACAAAGCTCCAATCACTCGTCAAACGACAAGCTCTGGTCTCCCCATCAAGCTACAAGTGCGTCATTCCACCACCACTCGTTTTGCGACCGAGCCAACCTCTCTGCACCACCGACAACGCATTCCCAAGGTATGTAACGCCCTTCCATCAGTCAGAACCAATATAGCATCCATATACCTATATAGGTATACAGACCCTACCTATCCTCAGCTGTACTTAATCTCAACACCAATTCCCTCTGTGACGCAATCCCTTTAGCCATTCCAGTTGGCAATCCCACCCACGCAAAACTGCACCGAGGAACACTATACAAAATACAATTGGCTGATAAACGACACTCTTCCTGGCCTCAGATCTAAACATGTTCCGCCAAACCCTCACCAAGGTTCCCTCTCGCGGCCTTGCGACTCCCGTCTCTTCCCGAGCTTTCTCAACCACTCTACGAGCCATGGCTGCCGGCGATACGGGTGCTCCCCCCAGAACAGGAGGCCAAGGGTACGTTACCATGTCAACTATGCCACATCAAACTACCTCAAGTCTCATACACACCTGTATGCCGATACGGAGTATCGCGTGCGTGCGTCATGCAGGCAACTGAAATTCATCGAGCCATCCTCGGCAAGCGATGAATAAGTAAGGAAGAAGAAACAGAAGGCTGACTAATCTTGTTCTTCCGATAGAGACGCCTTCCAACGCAGGGAGAGGGCCAGCGAGGACTATGCTATCCGCCAGCGTGAGAAGGAGAAGCTCCTAGAGCTCCGCAAGAAGATCAACGAGCAGCAGGACCACCTCAAGAAGCTGTCCGACCACATGTGAGTAATTTTTGTTATTATTGTCCATTTGTACTGTGTTACACGTCTGTTAGATTAGTCGGGCCCGTCCCTAATAACGAAGACCGCGCGTTGACATCTCATTTCTCTCACAGCGACGAGTTGACCAGGGAGCAAGGCGGCGAGAAGAACTAAGAGGCCTTGCATCAAATTTGCGTCTTTGTCCCTCGTAGGACGTCAGATCACGCTGTAGATCATCAGATACGGATTAAAAAACAAGCTTTTTTCGGCCACTTCATTCATTGAGTATTACGCATAGTGTACATACATACATACAATTTTCGCATGTCCTATAAAGGTCATGTTCATGAATCTCGATTAGTCAAGCGCCTCTCGCCTCTAATTATTTGCTATCATAATTGCATTTTCAGCGCTCTTGACTACGGGTTTAGGTCACCTATTCAGTGAATAGACTAGGTGGTTGTGCTGAGTCTGCCGCTTCCCGACAGCTGTAATAGTTGTGTTACACGGCTCGCCCGATTAACAAAACATTATCTGCGTCCCATGTAGGACCGATAGAAGCTATCCACATTGTCCTGCTCAGGACCTCCGTACTGGTTACCGATTTGGCTGCTTGTCTTTTGGGCAGCGGTAACTTTAGCTTGGAGTGCCGCAGCATTGGTATCAATCCACTGAAGTTGTGTGAGGTGTCCATTTAGCACGCGAACAATCTGGCTCAGCTGGAGACCTTATTAGTAGAGATTCGAAAGAAGAGGAAGCTTGTGAAAACATACCGGATCATCAGGCTTCGTACCCTTGCTGACCGTTCCTGAGATGTCATTGATCTCCTTAATCATCTTCGTCAAATCTCGGCCCATCTCATCCAATCGTTCCGTGATCTTCTCAGCCAGCTTATAGGTTTGCTCACGTTCCTGATCAGGACCGACAAGCTGTTCCCCGGGACCAATCTGCTTAGAGAATAAAGTATCAACTTCGACTTCATACTTGTCAAGCCATGACTCTAACTCTTCTTGCTGACTTTCTACGGTCACTAGGTGCCGCTCAACTTCACGACTGGCTTTCTCCGCTTCGAATGTATTGAGATACAATTTTTGGATTTTGTCACCGTTCTCAACTAGTAAACGATCCCAGGCTGCTACTTGAGACGCTTGCTCTTTGTACTCTTTTTGATATTTGGACAAGTCGGTAGCCCAGCGGTTTAGGATCTCGTCCATGGTTTTATTTTTTAGGCGAGCCATAGATGAAGTTGGCCCAGTCGTGGATGCACCCAAACTAGTGGTCTGAGATGTGACGGGTTTTTGAGCAGCGGGTTCTGATGATGTCGCAGGTTTGAGAGTGTTTCCAGGTTGTGGACCTGTCGACGAGGTCGCAGCGGTGGTCGACGCTGTAGTGCCAGGTGCAGAAATACCGCTACTAGGAGCAGTTGTAGTGGTGCTGGGAGCTGCCGTCGATGTAATGTTTGTAGTATTAGGAGCAGCACTAGTGGACGACGTTGTATTGAATAAACTTGGAGGTTTTGGAGCCGCCGTCGATGTCGTCGCTGTACCAGAAGAAGCGGCATTAGAGGATGGAGTTGTTCCGAATAAACTCGCAGGTTTGGAGGCATCTGGTGCGGCCTTCTCAGGCTGGGGCAGTCCAAACAACTGAGGCTTGGAAGGCTCAGTTGTTGTACCACTCGTGGGCTTATTTACATTGCCAAAGAGTGAGCCAGTCTGTGTTGTTGAGGCGGCGGGTGCGGAAGAACTGGGCGTAGGAGCAGTGCTAGAACCTAATGAAAACAAAGAAGCCGGTTTCGATGCAGGGCCTGCTTCAGTAGGCTTAGATGTCGCCTGCGACCCAAAAAGTGAAGGCTTGCCCGCACTAGCCATTGAAACGCTTCTTTCCGAGGCTGCTGGCGTTGTACCCGAAGTGGTTGATCCTTCAGCGGGCTTGTTAGTGGGAAAGAGAGATGGTCCAGGTTTTTGAGGTTGGCCAGCAGCAGGAAATAGCGAAGCGGCGGGCTTTGGCTGTGAACTAGCCGAGCTACTGGCAAACAAACTGGTCTCTTTCTTTTCGCCCGGTTGGGTGGACTGAAACAGGGATCCAGATGAACCACTCTGAGCGGTGTTGCCAAAAATACTCGCCCCGCCAGACGGCTTAGAAGTGTTTGCCGGAGGTGCGCCAGCCGGCGTTGTCGAACCAAGAGAGAACATGGGCTTTGCGGGTGTTGCCTGATTAGTTGATGCAGTGTTAGAACTCGTGCCACCAAAGAGAGAGCCCCCGCTAGTAGCACTGCCTGCCCCAAACAGCCCACCCGGTTTGCTGGCGGCAGCTCCTTGGTTAGCTGTAGTATTCGGCTGCCCGAAGAGTCCGCCGGCAGGAGCTGTCGTGGTAGGGGTCGTGCTCGCGGTGGTGGCATTCGGGGTTGAAGACGTCTTGGACGTGTTGCCAAACAGGCTGGTTCCTGCTGTGCCCGTTGATGTTGCCGCTGGCGTACTTCCGAACAAACCAGTGCTCGAGGGGGCCTGAGATGAGGCTCCGAAAAGACCACTACTAGCACCTCCGCCCAAAGATGGTGAAGAAGAGCCAGGCGTGGCGCTGCTCACAGCTCCAAAGGGAGATTTCTGTTCGCCCGGCTTGGCACCCGCACTTGCAAACAAGCTACCACTGGAAGCGGCCGACGAGGCTGCCGTGTTGTTGCTGCCTCCACCAGCTGTGTTCCCGAATGAGAAGGCCGCAGCGGGTTTCGATTGGTTGCCGAAAAGACTACCTGACGAGGTTGCGGGCGTTGTCGACGAGCCGAACAGCCCACCACTGCTTGGCGCACTGGAGGTGGTCGCATTGTTGTTGGACTGCCCCGAAGAGCTTGACGCGCCGAAGGAGAATGACATTACGGGACTGTGGAATGCAGCGGACTCTGTCGGGTGCGTCGACGTGGAATGCAACAGTTCAATCAACGGCCCGCTACAGGAACCTATGCACTCATCCCCAGGTCGTAGGAGCGGTAAAGAGAGCCGAATTGACAGAGCTGAGCTGGGTTATCGGAGAGGTGATGAGACGTCTAGCTTCGTGGACGGAGGCAAGCAACAAACGCTCGGAAGCGGTCAATCGGACAGCACTGTAGTGGTGAATTATGGTATAGAACGAGGGTCTCGTGGGTTGGCCAAGACCTCCGTTCGTCAGCTTGATAATACCTAGGCAGGTAGAAAAGATTAAATCATAAGGCACGCCTGCCAACAGTACATACATCCACGACCGACTTTTGCGCGCCGGAGCTCATCACCTGCAGTAGCTTGGAGGCGCTATGCTACGCGCCATCACAAATTGTGGCTAGCAGCTGGGTGAGCGGCAACAGATGGCTGACAGCTGAGTCCGCGTTTTTGAAGCTTGCACCACATAAGCTAGGTACCTACTCCGTAATGTGGGGATGCAAACGGGCAAGGGCATATAAGAATAATCTGGCTAGCTAGGGCCCTAGGCCACCTTCATCCCTTCTACATCTTCTACATCTTCTTTTCTTTAGACTGGCGAGACTGGCGAGACTGGCTACAGCACTCGCTGGACGAATTCACACATACTATTTGGCTTCGGCCACTCCACTCCCTATCAATACCCATGTTTTTTGTGTGTTACTATCCGTGCACAGCTACAACCATCGGATGTAACTATGTAGTAGTGTATTTACAGTAACGGAGTGGAAGGTGTGAGATCGGCCTGAACCTTTCCCTTGTGGATCCTATACTAGTATGATTGGCCCTAGCGGTCTAGACTCCCATGTACATTACCTCTACATCTTACCTGAGGGCAAGTGCACATGTATAGGATCCATTACATGGATGTTTCCCTGCCGTAGTAGACCCGAGGGCCATACATCTGCTACAAGCCCACTTAGCACCTACAAGGTAGGCTACTGTACTGTAGCAGTGCTCTCTAGCTTCAATCTTCCAAGCAGGTTCAATGTTGCACGGCCAATGATCAGTGTCTCCGATCCTCTAGCTACAACCCCGATCGCGAGTAACCTTCAAAGGGAGCAGAGCAAATAATTAGTCGTATCAACCAACCTAGGTGTCTGTATCAAACACCAGCCTCAAGCAACCTTAATCTTTTAGCCATCGTCCCATCTCCTTCCCAACGTGCTCAGCCGGTACATTTGACTGTATTCGGTTATCTAACCTCAAAACCTGGCGAGCCTGGGGCCGTATCACCTACCTACCTACCTACCTGTCTCCGTGCTGCCAGCCGAGCCGCTACTCCTACCCCTCAACCATTCCATATGGTGCCACTATTGAGCATCTAAGCCCTCGAGCCCAACGCCATCTTCCATCCCGGGCACCCATTGATTGATTCTTCGTCGCGAGTGCGCAATCTCGGCCGTGACATCTGCCTGCTCCTTCTCCCAGCATGTCCGGAGACCGCAGATCTTCCTCTAGCCTTGAAGCGCCCGAGAGGACTGGCACTGAGGACCCTGGCGCCCACGAACTGGGTAAGCTCCTCTGCATCGTCTCAAACGCTCTCTCACGGCCTAACATGCCATGCCACAGAAACCTCTGATTCGGACGACCATTATTCCGACGCCCAGTCATCCCCTAGGGACAACGCCCGGGCCGCTTCTCCCATACCCAGGACCCGAGTCGAAAAAGTAGATGATGAGCCCTCATATGGAGAGGTCCCGGGCACCGAGGCCTACAATAAGAGAACCGAGGATGCCTCTCCAGACGAGATAGCCCTTGTACAAGATGACGAACAGTCTCTACCCGCATCATCGACGGCCACCAGTGCACTCGGCGATGCTGTCATTCCCAAGACGGTCGTCGACGAGACTGACGACGTGCCTGGCTCGTCAACCCACGGCTATAATGAACACTTGCATCAAGCAGACGCCACGCCAGACATTGTTCGAAAGCCCGATGGAACTAGCGCGGCCAACCCCATTCCTACTCCTCTAGATTCCACCACTCAAGACACCGGTACGGCAACCAAGTCCTCCTAAAACCCACACTGCGATTGACCGTGCCTTGGTAGATGACACGGCTGTGAATCAACTATTGAAGTCCCCATCCACACACAGACGGAGAAAATCTTTAGCAGCCGGATCGGTCACGAGTCTTCCCGACGAGGAGGCGAATACTATTGATGACGATTTTGGTGACGACTTTGACGAGTTCGAAGAGGGCGGCGAAGATGCGGACTTCGGCGATTTTGATGATGGCTTTCAGCAGGCCGATGAGCGCGAATCCGCTCAGTCGCAGCCAAGCCAACCACAAGCCTCCATACCGTCTTTTGTGTGTCTAGTACCCTTCTTAGATAGCCATATCACAGCCATACTGACTTCTTCGTGCTCAAAGCCAATATTAGACCTTGACGGGCTAGACTCTGAAGACATCTTGACCGCCTCTGATCCGTACTTGGATGCATTATATCCACCTGACATACTCGACATTCCTCCTCTACCCTCTCCTCCAAATGACAACCCCATATTTTTCAACCCGAGGAGCGCATCGTTATGGTCACAGTTGGCTGCGCCGCCTCCTCTTCAACCTCCCGATTGGATCCGTTCCCGCATCAGAAGACTTTTCTTAGTATCACTCGGAGTACCTGTAGACCTGGATGAAATTCTACCTGCTTCGAAACAGAAGAAACTAGTTCTTCCATCACTCCATCGAATCACTTCAAACGGCTCACTTCGAACTTCCACAGATTCGCGCTCTGTATCTCGACTACGCAAATCAGACGCAAATGGTTCAGCGGTCTCGGTGGACTCCCAAGGCAAGGAAAAACCCAGGTCTAGCTCGAAGAGGCGGAAAATACCTCCCCAGACCCCAGAATTTGATCTAGTTGCGGCGAAGCAACTGTGCGCCACAACAGAGGAAGCCCTGAGAGGGATGACGGACACTGAACTTCAAGAGCACGTGAAGAAGCTCAAAGAAATGGAGGTCGTGGCAAACGAAGTCCATGAATTCTGGAAGAAGCGCACAGACGAGAGAATAGGTGACCGGGAGGCGTTTGAGGGCGTCATAGAAAATCTTGTGAAGCACGCACGGAAGACCAGAAAATAATGAAGGATGAAATTGATTCAATTTAATAATAGCCTAATACCCAGATAAGAGGCTGCCATGCAGCCCGGTCTTTATACCTAGTAATACGTTTCTTGAAGTGGGCATGATCCAGATACAACCACAACCTACACACAATAAACAGTTGAATCCGAACACTACGAGTAGGCCATTTCTCACCGAAACTCACTACTGTTACCAGCAAACAAAACAACATTAAGCAGCTGAACATAATATGAAAAAAATAATCACGTGGAGTCTCTGTCGATTATACTGTTGAATGTTTTCTTGTTTTTTTAATCCCCGTTTCTTCGCAGTTTTATTTGCTTGTGAAATTGGTGAGTTTTAGCTCTTTTGGTAAGTGTCCGGATTCATTTGTCAGTATAGTGTACCTACCGTAAGAGGCTACCTATTTCTAGTGATGGGTATTTACCACATCTAACGAGAATAGTGTTGAGAGTAAGGAGGTGTGGTGGCTGTGGCAATCTCAAAGGATCACATGATGGCCATCTTCGAGTGACCATGCATTTCACAAAACCTTTATGGGAAACAAGCATTAGCTGCCGATATATGCTTAATATGTGTTAAAGTAAACCGAACAATGAACCAGTCACGAATTTGCTGGGATCGAGCCTAGAGTCTGTTGATGGTTGCAGAACAGTTACTGAAAAAGTTTCATAGAATAGAGTAAGTGAGGGGAGAGAATTGAAGAATGAGACAGTAAAATAAAACTCGATATCAAAAGAATACTTGTTTCAAATTCCCCTGTAAGGGAATCGAACCCCTAAACCGCCTATTGGGCGGCAAAAACGTACCTATATAAAGGATTTAGTTTATAAGAGATTGTCTTCTCATTACTAGACAGTATTGAAGTAAGTGCTCATTAATTAGGGGACGGGAATGAACCAAGCGAACTTTGGAGTGGTTTACTCTACTCTTACCGCTAATCCATGTGTCCTTATTTAGACGTCGATATAACGCCCAGCCACCTCTAATTGCAAGCAGCACATTAAAAGAAGGATGCCAGGGTTCGTTTCTCGTCGTCATGTCTACGTGGATAGTAATGAGCAGGTAGATGGCTGACCTTCGGAAAGATGACTGGTAGGTCATGCATGTGTATATACTACCTAGTTATATCTGACTATTCTCCGAATACACATGTCCGGTCTAGGTAAAGGGTATAGAAAGTTTTAGCTTGAATACCGAGAATTCTATGATTACCTAATCCTGTACATTGGTTTCATCTACTGGGGCCTTGTTTCACTGAAAGGGCTTCGAATTCCTATAGCCATGCCCCGGGCATGCTTCAAATACCATGATCACTGTACGTAGTATCGAATCATAGTCATAGACTTTACCATCTTCGCATCGTCAATCATGTAAAGCATTGGCGATACTGTATTGCAGAAACTAAACACACTGGATGAAATCTACAGAGAATCGGTGTCACGCGATGGCAGTTTATAATTAAAGCATATCATGAGCTGTCTCATGAAAAACCGTCCCCTGAATAGCAATCGACCCTGCAAGTTACCAAGTACCTAGGTAAATGTCTTTACTGACCAATATAGGGGCAGCAGCTCAAAGCTGGATTATTTCTTATAATTGATCGCCAGACTGTTCTCAACGCTGGGCCTCATCGTCGTTACTCTATGGGTAGCTCTTCTCGAGCTTACCCTCCTAGAGCACTGAAGCATGTTATAGCTAGAATCCTACAAAGTAGATGACCGTTGTTCAATAGACACGCGTGCGATGCGCGAAGCTTGATAGCTGTAGTGAGAGAACTCAAGTAATCTTGTTGGATACTATGTAAATGGACTAACTTCCATCGGATGTTCCAAACTATGTCTATCGAAGATGAAATATTCCACAATGAAAAGGCTAAAGATGCCGAAGATACCGCAGCTGAATTCTCTCTACGTGATTTCATATCTGTGAGGGTTCTGAAACGGGTCGGTCTCTCGCACGAACCGGCATTGACTTTTATGTCAAAAAGCTCGAATGCGTGTTCTGGAACGGCACTGAGATACTAGGTCTAAAAAATATAGCTGTAGAAGAGGGCGAAGACAGGAACTCAGAAAAAGTCAGAGGAAATAAAGCAGCGAGGAAAGAAAAGGGAAGAGAGTATAGGAGAGCACATGAGACGAATGTGCCTGTCCTCACACCACCGCCAAGGCGGGTCCAAAGTTACTCCTACAACTGTAGTGGATGATATCATATAGCCTATATCAAAGGCTATTGCAGAAAATCCAGAACGTTTTTATTATGTGAATGAAGTCATCCAGCTCTTCGACGCAGTCAGCACAAACCTGGACAAGTATATAGCAAGTCATCATCTATACCCTCCACCATAGCCGAACATCGTGAGATCAGCGAGGATAACGTGGCAAGATTTGCGAACAATCACCTAGGAATGATCGTCCATTGGGATGAAAATATGTTCAGCTTCGTGCAGCTCGGCATCATTCGCCTAGACGTCTTTCAGTGATGAAGGCGAACCATCGCCTAGGAACCAGTAAGGTGATACGACAGGTAGGTATATATCTACTACCTACACCACACCCCCAACAGCTGCCAGTGGCTTTATCTTATTGGCACCCGCGCTCCATGAAATCTAAAAATACATTGATGGTGTGTATGCTAGACTAACATGTATGTAGGCCACGGGCAACTTACTGTACTGCGTTAGGTTCGACATACCCAGATTCTCGGACCCCAAAACAACGTGCCATTCGGGAGATGTATACATACTATTTGCCAGCGTGGAAGCAGGTATAAGAGCGGTGGGCTTGGCGGTCAGAACAGTACCCTTACACTTGGTATGTTCAGAGTTGCTACTGAGTATACCTCCCATATTAGTTGGGACTCCTGGGATGCCGGTCAAGTGTTCAGACAAGCAGCCGACGACGTCGAAAGATGGCGGGCCAGAACAATGGGCCACATTGCATTGAGCGTGTCCTAACGATACTTGAATTCTAATGGGAATTTATTATAGGTACCGGTACCATGCTGGATGTTGCGATACTGTAGTACCTACCATATTCTCTCTTTCTTGTCAGCGTTTCTAAAAACAGCTGTAGATGTTGAGAATACTGTGTACTGTGTAATTCGAATTGGGCATTTCTGCGGGATTTTGAATGCAGGGACGGACGCAACAGATTTTGCTTGCTGAGCTCATTACTACGCTACCTACCTCTAGACAGGTATGTAGATGGGTATAATTCCTACTTTACCGCCCAGGTTCGACCTGATAGCTGCACGAGGTTGGTTGACATCACGTCTCTGGGCGCTGTGATTGGTGGATGCTCTCGCTCTTGCATGCAGCACACGGATGCTCTCTGCCTATCAGATGTGAAGATCGCCGACCAGGGTACCTTAGCGTCGCTGCGAAGCGCTGTCCTCTGGCGCCGGCTCCTCCCTTGAGGAGCACCTGTCCAACCAGAGCCGCTCCTCCAACTCTCCGCCCATCGCCGAGAGCGACCCCTGCCCACATCCCCGGCCAGTCCCCGGTCTCCTATATGCGCTTCGAGCCACTCACCCCCATTCTCAGCCGTTGTCCGCAACCTCACCACGATAGTCGCCATTGCATCCCAGCGGGCTGGACGTGTTGGTTGCCATGATTGGGGGCGGCGGTAACGCCCATCGGGCCTGTCATCCAGTCCGCGCCAACACGTACGCTAGGTGGCATCAGTCACCAAAGTACTCACCAAAGTACATGCGTGCTCCCGAGTGACAGCCCATACCGCTTTCATTTGCCCTGTTGAGCAACCATGGCTGCGTACAGTATACCTGCTCGATTCGATCCTGGAGCACCCCGTTACCTATCAGTCGTTCTCGGCGTCTTTTTTGTTGGTTGATGGTGCCATGCCCTCGTGCTCATGAAATGCTCGCTGCTGTGTCGACTCTTCCCCCGTATCATCTGCCTCCTGTCAAGTTCCCGTCGTGTTTGTCAGAGCTATCTCGTGTGTCTCAGGCATCTGCAACTTGTTCCAACAGCCGTGAAACTTGAACTGCTAGTTGACCTGAGAGAGCTCCGATACAATCAACCCGTTGTGCGTCCCATCCCGTTACCTGTGGCGCCTATCCACACTAGACTCTCCCACCCGAGATTGGGGTTCTTTCTAGCCACCCTATCAGAGGTCTTTCATCGAGTAGACCACGAGGACCCTAGCCCACCGTGAGCGATCTCATTGCATGTCGAGCCTTGGGCCATCTCCACTACCCGTGCATGCAGAAGCCTTAGAGAAGGTCGGATGAGCTCGTAGCACACCCGAGGGCGCTTATTCAAAACCCATACCTCCCTCTCATCTCCGATTTCGAAGATTCCTTTTCTTCGATAGCTGGCCTCCATATACTTTTCTTCTCCAGATTGCTTCAATCCAATCTTGAACTACAAACTCATAGACTTAGTTCGTGAAGCACTTCTTACACAGGCAACTGTCTCGCAGGGACGAGCGATTGTTCTTTTTTGTTTACTATATATTATACTCAAAATCACAATGGCGTCTCAAGATGAGAAGAGGCGGCCAACCGCTCTCAAGTTGACTCCGTCGCGGTCCTCGTCAACAGACGGATCTGATAGTAGCACATCTTCCCTCAAGCCGCCGAGGACCCCCAGGTTCGCCGAGGCCACCACGGTGTATTCTCCCATTGAGCCGCAGATAAGCAATCCATTCGTTGGCCGGGATGAGAACCAAGGCACTACACGGGCTCAACCGGCCGATGTAGGCTTTGGATATATCAACGACGATACACGGACACAGACAGTCAACGTGCCTATGACACCAAAAACTCCCTTAAAGAGTGCCATGAAAATACCCGGCACGCCGGGAAGGAGATTCGACAACCCCCTGAGCCCAACCTTCAGGGAAGAGGAGATCCTTGAAGCTCGAGAGAAAGACACAGAAGCGGCGCAAAAGAAGGATGTCGTAAGTTCAACCATTAACGCAGAATTACGACGTTTTACTAAATACTTTCTAGGGCCTCAAATACAGGGTCAGATTAGCTAAATTTGCTCTTCGTGGTATTAGCTTCAGCTGTAGCTTGATTATTATCTCCCTGGTTGCGTCTTCGTTCCGTGTCTTCATCGCAACAAAAGAACTTCCTGCGCAAAGTGGTCTTCCGGCATGGGCGTCAGGCACACAACTGTGGCCCCAAATCGTCGTGCTTGCCGTTTCTGGTGTCAATCTTCTCCTTTGCATCCTTGTCTTCTTCGGCTATCTGAGAGGCGGCCATCGCAGGGCTGAGAAAGTTGGCGTCTACTACACGCTATTCGCAGTTGGCTGGTTCATTGCCTCGTCCATCCTGTGGGCCGCTGCCGCCGGTATCCTTCAGTTCACCAGAAACAACAGTGGCAACCAAGATCTATGGGGATGGTCTTGCGTTGACAATAAGAGAGCTCAAGTCTTCTCGCAGAAGGTCGACTATGCTCTTGTCTGTCGACTTCAGGTGAGTTTACATGCCATTTTCGGCAGCAAGCTTAACGCTTCGATTACGGCAGTCAACTGATTCATCTCAAAATAGAATTGGGCTTTGATCTGCGCCTTGATCGAAATCGTTCTCGATGTATTTACGATCACGCTTTACAGCATTGTCTTTTACCGATACATCACGAAACGGAAGTTGACGAAATCGATGGACATGCGCGACCGCGCCCGCTCGGACCTATACTTGGCGCAGCTACGCTCGCAATCGGCGCCCAACACACCGGGTTTTGGCCCCAAATCGCCCTCTTTCTCTCAGTACGCAATGTCACCGCGATTCCCTCCTTCCACCTACAACTCGCTCTCCGAGATGTCGAAGGCGCCGACATTCACTCCCGCCGCTCCCATTGCCGAGCCATCCTCCTCCTTCTCTAGCCCGGCCTCTCAGCCTGCCGAAAAGCCCTTTAAGCTGCAAGCGCCGCCTACCAAGGCACGTTCAGCCACTCCAAAGGTTGCCCAGGGCGCCTTCGGCAGCCCTGCCACCAGCTCTCCCCCTGAAAATAGCTTCACTACGGCGGCGCCTGGCGAGCAGCAGTACGATGCTGTACCGATACCCGGGGCATACGCAGACGCAGTCGTCAAAGCTCCAGCTCCTGCACAAACAAATCTCGGGTATTCCTCAAGGTGATACGATGAGACACGAGATACGAGAGCGAGTGTTATGTGCTAGGCAGGGGACGTGTGATGTGAACAATAACGAACGAGTGACGTTGGGCAAAGAGAGTGATGAATTCTTTGGACAGCTCTGGTTTATACACCTAAAGTGTGTTAGTAGTTGGGGAGGGGAGGATGTGCTTTTCGCGATGCTATATACCCATGCGCGAGCTATCTGGGCGACTCTGCGCGCGGCGTTCTGACGGAGTCATTTTGAATTATCTTTAATTGGGAGGGAGAAAGAGATGCCTGTCTATCTTTACTTTAATGGCTGGATTAACTTGCTATCCGTTGATTGGCGCAGCCTTCGCTCATACGGCCACCTATTCTCCTTATCTTGAGTGTAATTATCCCATAAATATCCTATATATATATAGTGAAATCTACTTGCTGAACCTTCTAATGAAGGGAAATCGAAACTTGACTTCAGGGCAGAAATACATTCTACTAAGTGTTTCCCATGACTGTGAGCTGTTTGCCACTTCTTATGTTATATGTGCAGGTATGCGACTGGAGTTAAGTTACATTTCCCGTTTGCCTACGATTACTTTGGCTGGTTGCGCCGTGCCGCGTACCGTATTGCAAAGGTGACGTAGCTCGGTTCACGTACGGCCTCTGTTTGTACTATCGAGCGGACATAACGATGCCCGGCTGAGGACTGAAAACACTGCCGGCGTACGTAGCTTTTTTTCTACGCTCTGAGGCGAGGCGCGCAATATCGTATCTTTCGGCACGGCGGGATCGTTTTTCTCTTCGGCGATTTGTCTATATGAGCACGACTCGAGGGTGGCTTGGACGAAACTAGTTTGTCAACGAACGGATGGGTTCCCTCCCGAGTAGGCTGTGTACTACTTGTCCGAGATCTAGATGGCCAACCAACAACTTCTTTGGCGGATGATCCATCTACTGGTCCAGGTTTTTCGTGATTGTTACACGGGACTCTGGGGTCCGGGTGAGGGGTCTATTGTTCCCGTCATCGTATTTTCTTTTGCTGCATCCTCTCAGGTGTGGGGTGGTTGGCGACGACAATTCTCTGTTCCTTTGCCAACAGCTGGTGGGGCATAAGTCGTAGCCGTCGGCAGCTGCGATCGGCCAGTATGAGCTTCTGTGGGTCGGGAGATCCCTCGAATTTGTATGAACGAATGAACTCATCAATCTACGATGATAGAAGAGCAGCTCATATGACTTCTATCTTCTAACCTTCTTAACACAAAGCGGCCTACGGTTATCAGGAACAAGCGACAGAGACCAAAAATTCTTCATCGCAATCTCGGACACATCACGGCGGCCGTAACGCGGACCTTGACCTTGTACCACTTTACCACATAAAAGACGATGACACTCGCAACAATCCCAACAGCGTCTCCCTCTACCCCGGCTCGTCCTTCGGCCGCAAGAACCGCAAGAGCAAGAATTGGAGGCACAACGATACAGCCGAGGTCCTACAGCTCCCAACCGCCACGAGGACCTAATACCACGGTCAAATTCTGGCCGTTCTTGGCCATCATCATCGTCGGTACGGGTGCCTTTGCATACGTCAGCAATTTGAGGGCTGGTCAAGGGTGAGTTTTCATTCCCCATATCGTGTCTACAGTAGAGGAAAAAGGACCGGAAAAAAGAAGGTTAGAAGTCTGATACTCATATGGATGGTATTAGTCGCGCCCCCATTGCACGAAATGAGATCCCGAACAAGTGAGATAAAATGCCTGTTCCGTTGGTCTGAGACACCACCGCAAACATCACAGCCATCCATGAGCTTTCTATCCATGCCTAGGTTGGCCAAGTACACGCCATTTTACGTATTTTGAGCTAGCGATTTCACCGAAGGGCTTGAAGACCGAGGCGTTGGAAAACACTGTATATCAATGTACGAGAAGCTGATTAGCATCTAATGCAAATCTTATCTGATACCTAGGTATTTTGTTGATTCTGTCATGCTTCAGTGAGCAAACTGTATTATCGGGTTTTGAGCCATGACTGGTTGATTGTACCTTTTAACTCCGCTAATAGAGCCCGTAGACGCTATCCGTCTTTCTCTTCTCTCTCTCTTCAAACCCCCTCTCCTTTTTCATCTTGTTTTCATACGTTTTCACTCGTTCGTTCATTAATGTGCCCCATTTCAGCTCATAATTCAATATCCTCGTCTTATTCCTAAAGTAGCAATACGTATCAATGGCCCGGCGAGGCTATGAGTAAAAAAAACGTCACCGCAAAAACCCACTCGCACCACTTACACGACCTACACCACCCACCTACGCTACCAGAATTACCACCTATTTAACAACTGTTTTTAAAAGCTATTAATTAATGCTACAGGTCAATATACAAGCGAGAACAGGCTTTTAAATAGCTTTAAAAGTAGTGGTTTTGAGTGTATATAGGTGGGTTGGGGGTTTTTGCGGTGACGTTTTTTTTACTCATAGCCTCGCCCGGGTCGACGCTGCCAGCGCCATGGTTGGAGATAAAAAGTGGGGGGGGGGGCTGCATTTGCAGCGCCTTTAGGGCAAAGACGTTACAGCAGCAGGTCGCTAACGATCTGCGGGACATTGTTTCGTACAGCAGAGGTTAGGTTAGCGAGTTAGGTACGGTACCGGCGGTCCAGATTAGGTCACAGTGCTTTGTATGTACAATGCCCCTACTAGATTTCATTTATTGGTCAGGCCAAATACATGATTATCCCCTCCTCCTATTCGCTATTATTACCCTCCTACTATTTATATAAGACGGCCGATTTACCTCGAAAGCTTGCTCCAAGTCTCCTTTCTTGCTATTTTGACTAGGTGTCGACTATCATCATATTGTCGGCTTTCTGTCCCGCTATCCATTAGTCTAGCGGCCATAAATCGTGTGCTGGGTGTTCCTTTTCCTTAAGCGGCAGTCATCGACGAAACTTCTTTCTTTCTACTCCTCTTTCTGTGACTTTTTCCTACGACGACAAAATCGGCCGTAAGAACGAGATACGAAAAGGGAGTCTCCGAAAACCAAGACAAGAAATACATTTTCATTTTTTTTCTTCTTTTCTTAAAAGATAAGTGAAAGGAAGAAAAAAATATGCCTGCTCTCGACGACCTCAACAATCGCAAGACGCCCGTCTTCTCGGCCGATGACGTGACGGTGCTGTTCGTGCTCGGCGGCCCGGGCGCCGGCAAGGGCACGCAATGCGAGCGGCTCGTGGCCGCGCACGGCTTCACGCACCTGTCGGCCGGCGACCTCCTGCGCGCCGAGCAGAACCGCCCCGGCAGCGAGTACGGCGAGCTGATCAAGGACTACATCAAGAACGGCCTGATCGTGCCGATGGAGGTGACCATCGTGCTGCTGGAGAACGCGATGCGCGAAGCCATGACCAAGAAAACATCCTCCTCCTCCTCCTCCTCCTCTACACCCTCGACGACATCGACGTTAAAGGGCAAGTTCCTGATCGACGGGTTCCCGCGCAAGTTCGACCAGGCCGTCAAGTTCGAGGAGGCCGTGTGTCCAGCCCAGTTCGTCCTCTTCTACGACTGTCCCGAGGAGGAGATGGAGCGCCGCCTGCTCGAGCGCGGCAAGACGAGCGGCCGCTCCGACGACAACGCCGAGAGCATCCGCAAGCGCTTCCGCACCTTTATCGAGACTAGCATGCCCGTCGTCGACTACTACGACAAGCAGGACCGCGTCGCCCGCATCCGCGCCGATGTCCCGCCCGATGATGTCTATCGCGCCACCCAGGCCGAGCTCACCAAGCGGTTAGGTCCCAACTTCTAGACGCGGGATCGATGATCGTGGTGATACTGGTTGAGGAACAACGGCTATTGGCACATCGAGAAGAGACGCCTGGTATAGAGCAATACATACAACATAGATACCTGGAGCTCGCGATAGATTAAATATTCAGGTGTGGCATTGTAATATGGGGTTTGATGGTCTAGATAGTGTTTCACGGCCCCCATGACGTTAGAAACTAGACAACTCCCAAATACCTTGGCTCATGGGGCTCTGGTGTGTATTCTAGTATTTCCACCCAGCCTCTAAAACTTCGTGGAAGCTCGTCAGCGACCGAGACGAGGCGGTATGTATAACCTTCTACATAGAATCCCCGCTTCTCGTCAAGTGAACGGGGTGATATCGCAAATGTTTTATCCCCCGGGTACCGCAGTCCGAACTCGCATAATCATTACAACAAAGTCTTTTTCCCGCATCGCCATGCCATTGCGCCGAATGACCTTTCCCGATGCAGTCGACTGAGAGCTGGGAACCGAATGAGGTGGAGAGAAAAGAGCAAGTCATCTAGTCGTCATCGTCGGTTCGCTCCTTGCGAGGACCGCGTTCATTCCGTTCACCACGATCTCCCCTATCCCCTCGTCGTCGGTCTCCAGGCCCAGAGATGTTGGTATTTGCCAGCTTTCGCTCAGCCTCCTCTAAGTCGCGTTTCTTCTGAGCTTCGAGCCCCGCCTGCTCCTTACGCAGCGTGGCTGCGACCTTGGTTAACGTGTCTCTCCACGTGTCCACGAGATCGCCTAGTTGGCGCCACTGCTTCTCGCCGAAGACTCGGTATGTTGTTCTATGCACCAGGAATACTTTCTTCTGTTGCGACATCCTACCCTCGACTAATTGTGCACGAATGACGTCAATTATCCATAACTCCACCACCTCATTGGAGATCTGCAACGCCTCGGCAATCTCGTCGTACGGGATTTCACGTGTTTGCGACCGGGCAGCTAGAGACGCGAATGTGAGTAGCCGCATCTTCGTTTGCAGCTTCTCCAGATCCAGGTGCTCCTTCTCGACAAAACCCTCGTGCTCTTCCCTGAACTGGTTGTAATCCTCCAAGTCCTTCTCGGCGAATACTGTCAAAAGCTCAAAATAAACTGGGTGGGTCTCTGAAAGGGCCTGGACGCAAGGTACGTTGAGGAGATCTTGGAAGTCGTATTGTGTGGGCGAGAGCAGAGCACTCTTCAGGGCACGTAAGGCAATTTTCTGGGCATTCTCCGACTTGACTTCGCCGTCTTCAAAGGTGCGCAACGCCTTCAGAATGTACTGGTACGAGGTACTGTTGTAGTGGTAATCAGGTTAGAGAAGAAAGGATCATGAGAGACCTGTGACAAGAACTCACTTAATATCACCGGCTTCACGAGCCGTCTCTGCGATGGCCTCGTAGGCCTGGCGCTGGTCTTCCGAGTCGGTCTCCCATGTGCTCATCCACTCGTCCAGACTCTTCAGGTATGGCTTCAGGTTCTCAAACATGCCGTGCTGCTTAAGGAACCTCAAGATGGCCATGAACACGTTGAACCGGAGCTCGTCATCGGGCTTTAGCATGTTGAAAATAGTGGTGAGTGTGTTGAGGGCGAGGCCGGGGCCGTTGATGGGGGAGGACGTGATGGGCTTCGTGAGGTTGTCGCAGACTCTGGGCAGGAACATCTCGGCATTGTCGCTCTGGAGGATGAGGTAGACGAGCAGGTTGTATGCGCCGGCGAACTCCTTCTCGGGGACGGAATGCAGAGCAGGGGAGGCGATGATGAGCTTCTTAAGCACCTCGTCTTTCTGCTGTTTTTCGATGAGTGCCCTGACATCGTCACCGACGTTGAGGAAGTCGGCCGTCTCCTGCGCCAGCTCGTCGAAGCTGCCGTCGACGAAGACGAGCTGCGGTTGGTGGGGAGCCGCCATTCTGCCCTGGTTTGTGAAAGACAACTGCCTGTGGCTGGAGCCCTCTCGTAGCGCTTGTCGAGGACACGGCGACCTCGTGTTGTCTTGGGATGGGGCTCGTCGTGGATGGAGATGGGTCGGCTGAGGACAGTCGGGGTCGAATCCGTAGGGCCGAGCGGTCGACGTCGAATTTGCTGAGGGACGCAATGAATTTTGTGACTGCTGTTCTACGAATAGGCGCTTAGACCAGGGCGAAGGAGGGGCAATTTTTTTTGGCTTATCGTTTAAAGATGGCCCCTCACAAGCGGCCACTTTTTTTCGTGGGTAAGTCTTATTCCGATATTGAGCCGTGATTGCACGGTTAGCTGCATAGGGAGTGTAGATAGGGCTAGATATCTGCTATTCGGGTTTCAGGTCCATGCCGAGGGTGCCTGAACCCAAGTTTGATCAACTTTCCTGATCACCTTAGTTGAGAAGGCTTTTAAGATGGCATAGTAGGGGTGGTCATTGTTTTTTTCTCTCTTACGTTATTCACAGCAGGCTATATATGATTAGCAAATGCGTCTTCTGGAGGACGGCTCATGGAGAGAATATATTTGTAGTACCTCCTCATAATGTTGATGTAGGTCGGACTTACTACATGTACGTATCCATACGTCGAGGAGTGCTTGTATTGATACAGACTCGCGGCCTTTTCACCAACCTGTCAATTAACAGCGTGAGGGAATGTTGAGCACGCATGCCCGACCCTAGGATGTGGCCTGATAGTATGAAACAGTTCCGCGAGTGTGGCCGTCCTTCATACATACCTCTTGGGTATGCTATAGTAAGTACCAATTAGAGTCTGGACCTATCTGGACCTAGAGCATACAGGTAAGGACATGGTCAGAGTCATAATTAGACAACCATGACTAGCCATATGGGTTCTAGCATTCTTGCTTGTGGTCAATGGTTGTCTCATCGGGGGCGATCAAAGGCCGTGGGTGGGATGAGATGGCACTTCAAATTCAGGATTGCCAGCGCTGAATATCACAGAAATATCTACAGTACGCACCCATATAAATAAAGTACCTGCCTAGGTACACAGATAACCCACTGACTATAGCCCTCTGTTTAAGTATCTTAGCACATTCTGAAGGTGTCGTGATACCTGATATGACAAAGCGGAACGTACACGGAAAGGGGACGATGTCTCGGTTTCAAGACGGAGCCGAGCCGTCTCGGGGGAAAAGCAGAAGAATGACTCCAGTAACTTACTTAGCCGTAGTCACGCCGACGGGTGGCCAGTCGATACGGTCACAGCAACTTAACCTGCCACAGAGCAGCCGCTTGAGGGAAGAAGGCGAGAAGGCTAGCTGTAGTGTAGTGCTGTAGTGCCTTTTAGTTAGCGCGGCGGTAAGCCAATCATTGGACGTAGACAAGACCGAAGGTTGTCGCGCCATCTTCATCTTGTTGATTCAATTTACAGGTATTGGTATGTATGTTAGAATCGTCGCAGTCTTGAACAAGTGCGCATCGAGTGGTTGGTTGCAAAAGTCGACACACAAACAAGCTGCGCGCGCGTAACACTTACTTACTATACACACAACAATCGCTGTACCGCCGCCCCCCTCGTGTGCTCCTTTATGTAGCTCGCAACGGCCACAGACTTCCCGTTCAGTACAAAATACAGGTAAGTATTTATTTATTGCCCGATTTCTCCACAATCCCCCTTCTCAATCTCCTACGGCACGCACAGCCGCAAATGTAGCCAGCTCAGGTGTAAATCGGAACACACGATTCTGGACAGACCAGCGAAGCATCACTTCACATCCAGCTACCCTTACAAACTAAACAAACACTCCCAGCTCTCTTACCGCTCAGAAGTTTGGTCTTATAGTTTTCGTCCTCCGAGGGCGCCACCTTCTCCTCCAGCCCAGCTTAGAGCTTATTGCCTATAGGTTGGGGGCCAGGGGCATCCCTACGTATACATCGACGACCTGAATGAATACCTACTGTACAGCTCATCCTTCGCCGCCGCTGTCATGTGGGATCGCCTTAGGCAAAAGGAGGTTACCGCCCCCTCTCTTGACAGAAAGAAGCTGGAAGCATGGCAAAACTCCCACTCATCGTCGACAGCCCGGGGCGTCGTTGGCGGCAATAGTCAGTACCAATATGCCGTCAGAGGTGGCCCTACACCAATTCGACGGCCGACAGATGTCAACTATGCACTCTCCAAGTAAGTCCAGTTTACTCGGTATATGTGTCTTTCTCCATTCCCATCACTGTCCTGCCATGCGTCTCAAAGGGGTTGGCATGCATCCCGACTGCGCGCAACACAATATATCACCTACTGCGCCTCCCAAGTGGTAGTAAAGATGTCACGGTGTCAGCAGACGATTCGGTCATGCAGAGGCCCCAAGTACGGACGGACCTCCATGTATCGAAGCAACAAGAGGGAGCGTTCGACAATTTCAACATGCCACATATCTACAGGGTTCAGCACGACTGGAGCGGGACAGGTCGATGAATAAGTGGTGATGCACGCGATAAGCTTCTGCAAGGGTCAAAGAATCGTGCCAGGGAGTCGAGTCCTTAATTTAGAAGACGATGGACCCCAGAAATCGACCACCTTGCAGTAGTGCACACCAAGGTAGCCCTGCATGGGTTCCTCAGAGCACACCCGACACCTACCCTACTGCACTAGACACGCTAGACACGCTAGACACGCTAGGCGGGCTAGGCGGGCTAGGTGGGCTGTCATCTCGAATGCGGGAGCAATGCACCTGCGCTGGGTTGCGGCAGCTCACCAACGAAGCGGCGCCGACTGCGATGGACGATTCGCCAACATCTTGAACTGTGCCCCTACCGCTTCATCCGTCGTACATATGTGGCTTTCGTGTCACCTTCTTGCCGCTCTCTTTGCTTTTACCTTTTCCTTTCTGGTCTCTGAGCTCTCGTTTTGCCGTCGCTCTCTGAACAGCGCCCACATGTAATTCGTGCGTTTCGCCCTGTCAAGATGCTGACACCACAGTATCGCAGTGCGCAGGGGCAACAGCCATATCCGAGCTCGACAACTCATTTGACGCCGACCAGCCGAGAATTCCAGCACGACTCGGTTTATGGCCGCCCGACGTCGTCTGTCTATTCGCAGCCCTCACCCGAGGCCGCTGTCTTCGCGGCGCATCAGTTGAGAAATGACATTGGTCGTGCCGATCCTCTCGAGATATCGCCGCCAAGTTCGCCGGACATTGCTTCGCCGAAGGAAGGGTAAGGAACTGCCCCTTCTTGTGTACGACAGATGTCCAAGTACGTGCAGAGTGTAGAGTGCAGCGTAATCAAATAGGGGAGGCTGTGGCATTCCGTTCTTGGTGCTCATTGCGGCATTGATTCCTTCACGCCACCTTCTTTCTATTGTTCGCAGGAACAGGCTGCATCGGACTCGAACATCCTTTGTACCTCTGCTCACACCGCCCCAAGTGTCTGACATGTTTGTCGCAAAAGACATGCTTTTTCTGGAACGCCCATGTCTTGAAAATTTAACATCATGATGCTAACTCCAAGTCCTCGTCGCAGACCATATCCTGGCGATGTCTCTCCCATAGATGACGGTGTAGACTCATCCCAATCCGCCCAAGAGCGGCAGGCCAACACTGGCCCTCGGAGCAATATACCCATGATGCGTCGCGAGCGCAGAAAGAACTCAGACGCCGTCGCGAACGCTCTGCGCGAATCTAAATCACGCGATCGAACCACGCCACCACGACCCTACGGTCACGATGTTCGCTGGGACCCCAGAACGGGTGAGCCAACGACTGGTGCAAAGGGCCGCCCATCTCAAGTAAATCCGCAAGAGTATGCGCACGACCTTACGAGCCGAGCAGCTCCTGCCTCACCGTCTTCCCAAAGTAAACAGGCCCCGCAGAATCCAGCTTCCTTTCGCGACCGCCTACGGCCAGTTCGACAAGCCAGTGCCAGTCCTCAGCCCGAACCAGCGCCGCGACCGCAATGGCGAGGGGCTAGCGGCCGAACCGCCATCGTCGACCCTGTTAGGGATAATAAGAATGTAGCAAAATTGAAGATTCCCCAGAGAGGCGGTAAAACCGCCGACAGAAGCGTTCCAGTGTTGTCTCCTATTGAGTCCAATGGTTCCGAAGCGACTTCATCCCCGCTACAAGTTGATGGGCCAAATCCCTCGTCTCCGGCACAAGAAAAGAGCAGAGCCGCGATTTCAGGCCTGCCTTCTTCATCAGGACAATCACATTCGCCCGATCACGTCTCACATGCTCAATCCAGCCCAGTGTCATCAGCGCATCGTGCTCTTCCACTTTCGGAGGAAGCCATTCAAGCAAATCGATCCCTAGTACAAGGGTCGACTGCTGTAGCTTCTTCACAGCTACGATCGTTACAGGTTCCATCAAAGGACAAGGCAATACGTAGGAAACCAGCAAGAATATCGTCGGGGCAGCACCCCGAGTCTTCTGCATCGTCGGAGCATTTGCCGTATAATGCCACCACTGCCCCAGCTGCTTCTAGCCCGGGTCCTTCGAGCGAGTGGACGCAACCCCCGTCCCGTTTCAGCACTACTACATACGCCACATCAAATCATACGTCTACTCCTCGGGTCAGTGCCGATGAAGAAAAGCCACCGTTACCTACACTGCATCAACCAAGCACGCCGACGCCTATCCCAAATCCAGCTCCAGAAATATCTATTCTTGGCCGCGGACGACCCACCATTCCAGGCTACGAAGACTCACCGAGACTGACACCTACTGAATCCGTGAAAATAAATTTAGAACCCCGGTTTCACAAGGCGGCGCCAGATACGAAAACAATGAAAACCAACACTTCTGGATTACATCCTTTGACAAGAGTAATACCTGAAGGAAATCATTCAACTTTAAGTGTGGCGTCCGTTTTGTCGCTCGACAAGTCGCTCCCACTGGCGCCGCCGGAATTTTCAGCAAAAGATCGAGTAACGGAACTTAACGCACAGCTTGAAGCGTTGGGCAACCGACGCATCAATATCAACACAGCGATCCGAAAGCTGACAGAGATGATGCCAACGGATAATATCCTGGCATCAGAAGCTGTCGTGCGCAAGCGCGAAGCCGAAAAACGCAAGGTTGAGACTCTGCGGACAGAGCTAGCGGATGTCGAACGCCAATCCTATGAGTTGGGGCTCAAGCTCCACCGAGCCTACAAACGCCTCGATCGCAATGCCGAGTTCGAACCTACAACGCTCTGGGTTAGAAGAGTTACGGGCTAGCGTTTTAACCCCGTTGTACGCCACGGCATAATGAAAGGGAAACTGTATCCCCGGCTCTCACTGAATTAGTCGAACCTCAATCGACATATCACGAATACGGATAATTCACTGCATAGACGCAGTAGAATACCTCCATATCTAGAGAATTCTTTGCATGAAAGTGGGAAATCTGTAACCCGGTCATACACTTCATAGCCACAACTTTGTTCCTTTTTCCTTCGTTATAATGCCCACTCATGGGTTGAGAGTTTGAGAATATTGAGGGCAAATTCATTTTTCATCAGCTAGGGCTTAGGAGAGGAGGGAGAGGCATTTAGATACCCTTTCGAAGACTGTACGATTGATTTGGCTGTATTCACCTGCATGTGCGTGTAAATGAGAAGGGAAAAGAAGACAAGAGAGCTCGCGCGTATAGGATGGTATCTAGGTATCTATCTGTATTCTAGGAGACGCTGGCTTGCTTGATGGATCACGTCCAGGCTTTTTTATAATGGACGGCAGATAAATACCTACTTCAATGCGGATGAAATTTACGTTGCGCTTATCTTGCTGTCTTTGTCGCAAAATCCCTTTTAGCTCGCAAGAGTGAACACAGGATGAGTACACGAAAGAACAATCTACTGCTTAAACTACTGATACTGGACATACGAAGATACTCGAGAATTGCTTATTTCTATTCTAGCGAACTAAATTTCATCGTGAAGTCGTAGCCACGGCAGCTAGCTACTTGATCAACCAGGATAAGGCTAAATGTACCAACGAACCCCTAGCAAGAAAAGGGAAGGGAAAGGCGGCGCATCCCTATCACATCCGCATCCATGCATAGATATGCAGAAAAAAGGGAGACAAAAAAACGCCGGTTTTAGTAGCTAATCACGTATCACCTTTTTACCCATCCTTTGCCAAGTATACGTCGTCTCCACTGCGAGCTGTTCAAAAGAACAGTTGAATCCTGTAAATGATCTCATGCTGCAGTGCCAGGGGGAAAATTAGGATTAGGAGTGCTTGCTCTATTGTTACTCCATGTCAAGAGATGGCGCTAACAAAAAAGTTTCGTAACCTTCGTGCTCTCTCTCAAGAAGCCCCAATTGGTGTCGTATTGTCAAAAAGAACAAACCATATCTTCCTGGAAGGACCAACTTGAGAGGGATTTTTGTTGTAAACAGTTTTGCATGAAGATGAGGCCTGACGGGTCCTAGATGATGAGTATAGTACCACCGGAGAACCAAAGCCGCTTGCCTCTTATAGATTTCCGGTTGTATTTCACGTGGTCTTCTTTGGTGGGAGGGTAGCGGGTATATCTTCGTCTGTTTCGGTATCCGAGGAGTCGTCCAGTACGACCGGCGTGGATGCCGAGCCATTGCGCTCGACCGGACTTTCAGAAGCGGGCTGAGAGCCTTGTGGAACATGCGATGATACCCTGTAACCCTTTCGTTGCAAAGACGAGAGGCTATTCGACTGAGACTGCTCCTTGGCAGTAACTGGTTGACTTGACACTGCAAATGCGGTAGGGTCTGTTGTGGCAGCGGTTGCCGTGGAACCACCTAGCCCCGAGTTGTTCATTTGAGACATAGATAAATGGTTTGTTGGGGGCGGAACATGGGCCTGAGGGCCACGGCTGATATATGAGGACCCCTCCTCACTTCTCTGACGTTTTGCAGGGGGAGTCTCAGCCGTAGAGGGTGGGCCATGGCCATACTTTACACGCATACGCAATTTCTCCTCATCGATCTCTGCTTTGCTACGCCTAACCCTCAGACGAACCCCATACTTCTTCCTAATTATACTTTGTTTAGTACTAAACCCGTTTTGCAATGACTCGAGTTTACTTCGGCGCGCCATTGGGTCTCTCATTTCTTCTGCCTCCTTGAACCGCGGTGCATAACTTAGTTCCGCCTGGCGTAGTTCTTCTTGCAGCTCGGCTTTCCGTTGTGGAGTAAGATGATGGTAGGGGTCATCGTGCGAAGAGCTCGGGGATTCCATATGTCTTGCACTTGCCTGTAATGGCGTCGCGTATGTCTGAGAGGGAATTGGTGGCGCAGGATTGTGAGGGTAATTCATTGAGGGCGACATTTTCGACTGTGGTGTCGCTTGCAATTTTGGAGTTGCTGCTGCGGTAGCATGGGTGCCGCAGACTCCATTTGTTATGTGCTACCAGGAATGTCAGTATTCCTGCTGCAGGAGTGAAAAGCGGTAGATTCACTCACATATTGCTGACCCGCCTTTGTGGTGAAACCAGCACCACAAGCCTCACACAAAAACGGGTATATATTTTTTGCGGTTTTTGAACACAGCTGCTTTTCGACATGCTATGCTTAATTAGCCTATGTTGGCAGCGATGATGATCAAACTCACATATTGGTACGTCTTGGTCTGCTGGAACTGGCGCCAACACAGCCTGCACACAAGATCGGTGGCAGCAGGTGCATGTTGTGCCGGCTGTCTGTATTGCGTTGGAGAGATAGCGGCGGGAGTGGCGGGGGGTGGTTGGGGTTGTGTGACTGTATTGAGGCTGATCTGGGGTAGTCCGTGGCTGGGCATCTGAACTGCTGGGACGACTCGCTCTGGTCGGTCCTCTAATACGTCGCTACTTTCGTAGCCAAGACGTTCGGCACGTGCGAGAGCATTGATCAGAGACCTTGCATCGATTGTCTTCAAGCGTTGTTCCAGGGCTTTGTCAAGAAATTCGTCGCTGCAATTGTTAAGGATCTGGTCACTGAAATCGGCAAGCATCGTGGGGACGAGCTCCTCGAGATCTTGCGGTTGCAAGTGAGCAAAAATCTCACTTTTAGCCTCCCTCACCATGTTCTTTCCAAAATCTCTGATAGCACGACGCATGATAACGCCGCTTGTGTGGTGGATAACTGCGTTTAGCTATGATTCGGTTAGTGACTGAATGGCGGCGTAAGAACAGATGGGCACCGGATAAGGTACGGCAGAAGGAAATGAGCGCGGTGATGTACTGACAAGAAAGGCGTGATGGAATTCACTGCCCATTGCACACTTCTCCCACTTGTCCCGGACGACTCTACGGACAGCCTCTGGGCATGATTGCTGCACAGCGTCGGCCAGAAGAGACTTGTCGCGATTGAAATGGGGGATTCGCAACGCATGATCGAGGCCGGGAGACGGAACTCTCCCTGGGGCCGCATGCACTTCTTGTGGATCGCGACGCGGCGGATCAGCGGCTTGTGGTCGCGTTTGCTGGAGTGGTGATGGGTGTGTTTGCGCCGGCGAAGGGGACGGCAGCGCCGATGGTGGCCGTGATAGCGGTTGGATAGTCTCTGGGACGACGTCGGGCACACTGCCTCTCATGTCCACGTCGTTGGCGTCCACTCCATTAGGTGCAGTCTCCGCCGGCTGGGACTGCGTAGCGTCGCGTCCCGGTGTTCGCGATAGGTCCCGAGCTATTGCTGGTGGCCCTTCGACATCGCCGGGGGGCATATGCACCGTTGGCACGGTTACCGCCTCCATATTCGAGGCCGTCACGCGCTGCTTTGCCGAGATGCTTTGCAAGCGCGCGCGGTGACAGGCAAATTGTCAGGTTTGTGACAGTGGTTGATTCAGGATACCATGGAAACCCCAAGGACCACTTAGATAGAGTTTCTCAATGCAGAAGTAGGCAAGCAAGCCAAGCGAACCCAGGGCGCTGTGAGAAGCACTGCTTTTCTTTTAGTCTCTGTTGCGATGAACTTTGTCTTGAACTAGGTAGGTAACATGTAGGTACCTTCTAAGTAGGTACCTAAGGCAGTATAAGCCCAGGAGGTAAGATAAAGTATGTAGTCCGAGTAGTAGTTGCAGCTTCCCAACAGGCTTGGATAGGATGTAGGTAGGTAGTTTAATGCAGCATGTAAGAGCAGCATGTAAGAGTCCGATTTAGAGAGGCTGCTTGCTGCAGTTGTGGTTGTGGCTGTGGCTGCAGATGCTTCTTGCACAGCGTGCGAATAGGTTGTGGTAATCGGGACCTCAACAGGCTACTTCCTGAAATGGCTTCGGCAACAGTGCATGAGGCTGCATCTGGATGTGACGATATGGTAAGGTAGGTAGGTGCAGGCGAGGCGTTGAAGGTTAAAGCGCATACGAGTATCCGCGTATAAGTTATAAGCCGGGTCGATCCCAGCATATACAAATGGGGGAATGTATGGCGCGAATTTTTTACTTTCTTTATTAATAAACTAATTTAGTCTTAAAATACGGGCAACCTCCAATTTATATGTATCAAAGCTGCACCTAGAATATGCTCATCCCCGCTTATTTATAAAATTGTGGCGTTATTTATTAGCTGTTATAGCATGAAGTTAGTCGACTTGTTTATTTCATAGGTGAAACCCCCCCTGCCTAATACCTACCTAGGTAGCACAGCATTTGGGCTAATATCCGGTTAATATCATATAATCCAAAAAAATGGAGCTTAAAAAAGAAGCGAGCTTTCCGTTATATTTAAATTATCACTTATTAACCTTTCTACACTAGGACTAGCTTCTTTAATTACTTCTCTCAAACCACCCTTTCATAATTGTAGGTTAGTGGTATACTTTCGGAGTAGCTACTTACCATCAGTGTGTACCTATGGTACTGATGTTTGGAATGTGGTCTTCACGATATTCCTATCGTCACAATGGCCAGCCTCGTGGTGCCAATAACCGTAAGGTCAGCAATACTCCAAACTGGAGTATCCGGGCTACCGTACGTAAGTATTGGCCCCCGAACATGTAGGACATCTATGATGTTACCCATTATAAACTAAATTTTGACACCCAGGATTTATCAACGATGAATACAATGTCAACAAAGGAAACATTCTACCTATCAATAAAAGTACAGTGGATATTCCTCTTCGAAGCATTCGATAGATATCCCGCATGTTTCAGATGATAACGGTGTCAAAGGACTTATAAGACTTGCCTAGCCAACTCTTACCTACCTAGTTTTACTTACATCATTGGCAACTGTGTAGCCTTGAACTGTAATCTGCTCTCCAGTAACAACCCCTATAAACCGGCTTAACACTGTCCCTATCGAGGTTGCCCCCACACCTAAATTGTTTGAGTCGACATAACGACCCCGACGTTGGAGCGTGTAAAATGATCTTTGTCAAGACGCTTGCCGCAACTTGCCAGGAGGCATATCGCAATGTTGGGAAGCTATCATATCTATCAAACTATCACCCCCCGTTCATTTTGGGTGCAGCTCGACCAGCAGTGACCGGACAGCGTCATTCATAATGATTGAGCACATTTATAATCTTTATCCGCAACTTGGGTATGAAAGTATGAGTTTCGAATTATGAGGCTGAGTCATGCAGTTGTTAGCTAGCCCGGGATGGTGAAAAAGGGGTGAGTAGTATGGTCGTCGCCATCTGCTCATGAAGCATCAATCATAGCGCATTACTGAAGAGAACCAATATCAAGTAAACACATACTTGAATTGAATTTAATAAAGAGTGATAAATTGATGGAGCTAGGCCGGCACGATTGCACTTCACTTACCGTTTTGTCCGAGAATGTATGTCCAATTTAAATGAATTCACTAGGTTCATCTACTTGGGGATCTTGCAAGAGAAGTTATAGCATAGTAGCAATTGGAATGGCGATATTATTCCATTCTTTCTCGACATTTGTTCATTTTTCAGAGCACTGTAGGCTATCTATTCTACTGTTGGAAAAGCGTTAGGTTCCTCCAAGCGGCACCAAAACACCCCTTAACCTAGCGAGTTACTTCCTTCAAAGTCTTCGCAATCAGTCCGACCTTATCTACGATCAAGATATCTATACCAGCCTGCACCTGTGCCTATGTAAAATATTAGCCAGGGTACTAGGAATACATCGGCCGCTTCAGTAGCAGGATGCGAGAAGAGTAGACCTACTATGGCACGATCGGGTACACTATTCTGCGGGCCGTACGAGGCACATGCAAGGCCAAAACTCTTCACATGACGTATCAGTCTTGGGCAGAGAACTAGCGGTTCAGAAGCGAAGACTATTCCAGTCAGATTCCAGAGCTTTGCGAATTTAATCGCTACCTGCATGTTCGCAGCTCGCTTTTCAACGTCTATCATTGGCAGCTTGCCCGCATTCGTGATGAACATGACCGGATACGCCTTTTGCTTCAAAGAGAGCAGGATACAGATCTCAGGTGTGAATGAAGAGAGGATGATTGGTCGATCACCGCCGTAGAGATAGACGTGTTCCAGGATTGTGTCGACGTAAAGATTGAGCTCAGGCCCGATGGGAGCAACATTAGCTGCCGCCGTCTCATGAAACCTTGGGTATTCTGAATGGTTAGTTGCGATTGAATCTAAACTGGCCTTTTGCTATTCGGGGTCAAAAAGCTTACTGAACTCTATATTGAATCCGACTGTCTCGGGAAGCTTGTGGAATATGTCTTTCAGCGTAGCTAGAGGTTGCTGAATAACATGCCCTCGAGTATTCGCCTTCATCCCTTTCGACTTGAAGTCTACCGTGTGTTTTAGTTGATCTACTATTTGGAGTGCGCCAGAATTTTCCTTATAGCCCAGAGACAATGACCGCGGCCTTGTCTTAGCATGGCACGACTTGACGATAGCCTCTTCTTTATCGGCGTCGAGAACCGACTGGAATTCCTGAGCACGGCTGGCGCATCTATACTGATCGATCGTGATATCGTTGATTGGAACATCGGTGCCTGTTTCACTTAGAGAAAAGTTGTGATATATAACAGGCTCAAGGTCTTTGGTGAGTTGAATATCTGGAAATGTTAGTAAGGACTTGCTTGGGTAATGTAAATAAAGATAATTCAAATACCAAACTAGATGAGGAATAGTGTCAGCTTGATTTTTTTCGTCTCTCACACCTGAATCGACAACTTACTTCTACAAAAGAGGCACCCGCATTAGCCGCCGCGACGAAGGACTACCTGCATGTCAACCCTTTGCTATAATGAAATCTTTTGAAGGGCTCAAACCTCAACTGTATTCTCTCCAATCTGAAGGTGTTGACGATTGGTAACGTTTGCACCGAGACCTTCCACATAGTTAACGACAAGGAATTGAATCAAGCTGCAAGCTGCAGAATACATACCTCTGTGGCCAACTAATGGTACCGAACTTCCACTATTATTCAACCCGGCGAGACTATATTTTGACGACTTGAGGTGAGTGTAAGGCTTAGCGACAACACAGGTGAATAATATTGACCCGGCAATATCCAGAGTGGTACTATCTAGCACCGACACAGTATGCTCTCTAATCAGACTTTGCCTTGATGTCCCAAAGAGAAGTGTGTTGCTTTCCAAGAGAGCAGTACCGCCGCAGACAAGTTCACCCCTTTCCGGGTCATCCCGAAAGACCTTGAATGCAAGTTGTAGATCCGCGCCCTGTGGAAACACGAAAACGAGGGGAACATTAGACCTATCATCCATGATGGGAAGCTGTATACGGTGAGCTTGGCCAGCTGCGGATATTTTCAGATAGAACAGAGACTCGTTCCCTCCCATAGAGTTCGCTGAAAAATATTTCAGTTGCACTGGTGGTAAGTCTCTTCCAACCTGCATTGGACCTAGATTCACGCTGACGATGATATCCCCCGGCTTTGTGCTGCCATGTTCGGCAATATGATTTGTTGCATGAGAGGTATGCTTTATACTCTGGGTATAGCCACCGGTACTGACGCCGTCGAGGAGTTCGGCGACAGCCAAATGGCCTCTGTATGTCGCTAGCTCCTTTGCCGTCCAGCCCAGACAATCCGTTAAAGCTGCGTTCGAACCATTTTCGATGAGATACTGGACCGCTTCCACCCGGTCATTCACCGCTGCTTCAAAAAGGGGAGTCCATTGCCGTGGGTGCTCACTCAAATCGACCTTTGCTCCGGCTTGAAGGAGCAGCGTAATTATATCCACTCTCCCGTCTCGGGAGGCTATGTGAAGCGGACTGCTCCCATAAATAGACTTGAAATTAGGATCAACAATTCGCGATATGGAAGCAACGATGTCATTCCTTCCGAATTCCACTGCTAGAGTGAGATAATTCCCGAGGATTGCTTGACAATCTGGTGATTTGTGCCCTTCACTATCCTCCAATAGCCTCTTTGAAAGGAAATCCACGACGCTAGGATGATGATGAATAAGAGCATAGTGTAAAGGGGTCAGCTTCAACCTGTCAGTCGAGAGGATTGTGAAAGTGATATTAGATTTCCCTTCTGTCTCCTGTAATCTTTCAAGTGCGAGGCGACACCATTCTAAAAGACCATATTTGGCGAGCAGATGGAAAATAGGGGGCTCGTCCGCGCCTTTTGTTAAGAGCTGCGCGACACTGGTGGGCACCAAGAGTTGAAGTACGCGGGCAAAAACGACGAGAGAAGAGGATGACCCATCTGATATATCTAAATGAGAGTCAGATTTATCAGTCAAGTCAGCATCCGAGCTGTGGATTTCTTGGGCATGCACAGTGATTAGGAGTTGTATATGATTATGGCCTAAATTCAAAATTCTCCGTGGTGCACTGTGCTCGAGCAGCATTAGAACATTCCGCCATGATCGATGGATGACAAAGAAGATAAATAGGCCCTGGGCTATCTTAGGCGAGAAAGTCTCTGAGGAAGCGGTTAGTTGCGTGAACAGATCTTCTGAAGCATCTGGTATGGTCCCATCTAAAGCCCTAAATAAAGAGTCTGGGATGAGGGGCGTTCTTGGCGACGTTTCCAGTGCAAAAGGAAGCAGCGCTGAATGCGCGCTTTCGTTTGGTTCAATGCTCTCGCCTACGCGCGAGATACTGCTCTGTAGTTTCTCTCTGGTATTGCTTAACTCCAGCCGTTGAGCCTGCTTTTGTTGGTACCACTGAGTCCTCAAGGATTCCACCAGCTGGCTTGGCTCGCTCTGCAACGTGGCATGGTTGAATTTGTTCAAGAGCCTATCAATGGCTTCTTGGTTAACCCGATCGAACCACTGGAGCTTGAGAAGCTCTTGAAGCACCGCATCCAGCTCACCAAGGAGAAAGTTGCGTTCGCGAGGATGAAAAAGCTGGTAGTCTTGAGAATTGTCGAAGATATTCCAAAGAAAGGTTTCTCGACGCTGAAGAGCGCACAGTTGATCACTGTGAAATGCGACAAAGGCCTCGACATCGTGAGCAAGCAATTGCGCCGTGTCTGACAAAACGTCAGCAGATGGCCAGGGGTCTCCATCGCGTCAGAGCCATGGCCTACGGTCAACCGCGTGGATCCCCGATTTCAGGCGGGATTTTATCAGGTCATATTGGATGTAGAATTCAGACCACTCAGGCACGAAGCGTCGGTGATAGTCTAGACCGAATCTCATATCGGGCGTCTCTCCGCCCAAAATTGCCAGGGGACGTGGGCGAGTAAATGAAGTTTTGGCTCCCGATTATGCTATGTCTTGCAAAATAAATAGATAACCTAATGGCATGAATCAATAAAAATCACAACAACAGTAGGACTATGATGTAATTATATCATCTTAATATCTATAAGTCGTGAAAGCTGATGTGTATGAATTAGTTGACGCAAGATGCTTTTGAGTGAAAACGGGTTGGCGGGATAAACCGCTTGCGTGCCAGGACCTAACAGTACCTATGTAATGCTGCCCCGCAATGCCTCGGCACATCGCCTTTATGTACCTGACTGATGTCAGAGGTGTTAGCGCCAGGTACAGGAACCCTCTACAGAGGTTACTTAGTACCTACCTAGGTAGAACATTACCTAGCAATTTCACTAGGAAATATGAGGTTACTGTACACTTTTCATCTTGTCTGTGATTGACCCAACTCGCAAGTCAAAAGACTGAATGTAACAGCTGTCAGCTCCCATTTCAAGGTATAACCATATAGGAACACCAATATTGACCCTTGAAAGGTACCAGGAGCGACCAAGTTTTCAACTCAATGTCAATGGGTAGAACTCATTCTATTCCAGGTGGTCCACCAACGAGAGGAACGGAGTGGATGAACCGCTCCTGAGACTACCCATCATGAATCATCTAGTTTTCCTGGTCTGCGTGTATGCTGAACCCGATTACTACTCGAAAGGGAGAATGAAGAAACTAGCCGATTCATCACGACATGTCCTCCTAACCACAGTCATTACTACGAACATACCCGTGCCTTTCTATTGATTTGACATGTTCTTTTTCTTGCCTTTCTCGTATGAGGCTCCAGAAATGCAGTGCTACGACCGAGAAGCTGGTCCAGCCTCAACCACACGTCCTGCGTTGAGCCTAATGAAGTAGTCTGCGTCACGCACAGCCTCAAGGCGATGCGCGATTGTGATGACGGTGCTCTGCGAGAGCTCATCGCGGAGGACGTCCTGGATGGCGAGGGCCGTCTCCTTATCAATGGATGCGGTGGCCTCGTCGAGGATGATGACGGGGCTCCGCCGGAGAACTGCGCGCCCAATGCCCACGAGTTGTCGCTGGCCCTGGCTGAGGTTCTTGCCGCCATCTTCGACACGCGAATCCAGTGCCCATCCGGGTCCAAGGATGCGGTGCAGTGCCGCCTCGCACTCGGCGTCACTATGTAGTTGTAGAGGATCGAGATTGTCACGCAACGTGCCTGGGAATAAGACCGGGTCTTGTGCGACGAAGCTAATGCGCTGCCGCCATATGTGTACGTCTACTTGCGAGATGTCGATGCTGCCGACGCGAATGCTGCCCTGTGCCGGGTGCATCGTGGCGAGGAGGGCCAGAGCAAGGGTTGATTTGCCTGAGCCTGTCCGCCCTAGCACCGCGCACGTTGCGCCGCCGGGGATAGTGAAAGAGACGTCTTGTAAAGAAGGATCCAGATGCGGAGCATACTTGAGTGTCACTTGATCGAAGGTGATGTCGTCGCTATACGAGGGCCAACCTGCCGGAGGTTTGAGGTGGCCAGCTGGTTCCTCTTCGAGATCGAGCAGTTCGACAACGCGTTCCACCGACACAAAGTCCATCTGCAGTTTCCCGTATGCTCTGCAAATGCCGTGTGTGGCATCGACGAACTGGGATGCCGTAGCGAGAACGAAAGCTGTCAAACCGGGTGATAGACCTTGATACAGAGATAACAATACTAGGCTGAATGTCGATATCGCCGAAATTGCGTCAAACCGATACTGTAGCCACGCCTGCAGACTCCAATAGAAATGATCCATTTTCTGGAAAGCGTCTGTGATGGCGATGTTTTTGGTCTGGAAATGTGGTTGTGCCTTGAAGGCCCGGATCGTTGCTAGACCCTCCAATAAGATGCCGAAATTGGACATCAAAGGTGAGAGTGACACCATCTCAAGTCGTCTTAGGCTCTGAGACGTGGGAATAAAAAGGTTGAAGATGTACATGAACAACAGAGTCATAGCTAGTGCGAAGGCGAAGAAGGTGGGTGTTATGGATGCGATGACAACCATGCTGGTGATCCAATTAATAGACCAGAATGTGACATCTTGCAGTGGTGCAATCATCCCACCGTCCAGCATGCCTATGTCGGCCGTCAAACGGTTCATCAATCGCCCAACGGGCGTGGTGTCGTAGAACCGGAATGTGGCACTGCTGACTTGATGCAAAACCCTCCCAAATAGGTCTTTAGCTGCCAGGTACAATATCAAGAGGAGGCCACACTGAGTGAGTGTGTAGAGTAAGGTCATGGAGACGCCCAAAGCGGCGTAATATAGGAGCCAGGGCGTAACGTTCTCAGCCGGATTTGGAAGATTATCAAATATTCCTTCCCCAAGGCCCCAGGCAGTGAGGGCCAACTGTTCCGCAGACGAGTATCCTTCACCCCAGGCCTTCAAAAACCATGCATTGAATATACGGGCAAAACGGAACGCCGAGAAGAAAGCGATTACTAGTATCCACCACCTAACCTTCCCGGCTTTTATGTAAACCCAGTATATTCTAGCCACGACGCCACCAGATGCTCGATATTCGTCTGTGATGAATTTGTCTGGTATCGCGGTATCGTCTTGCTCGGCAATCTCGTGGACTTCTTCCCGGTCATGAGAGGAATTTGGAACGTCTTGCTCTCTGGTTCTTGTGGTAATTTCTTGAGCGATTTCGTCCGCATCAAGGACATGGGCACTTCCCTTATCGATGTTGACGAACTGATCTGCCAGATGGGCACACAGGTCCACTCGATGCGTGATGAGGATTATAGTACGGCCTTCCATCAGGGGGCCTTGAAATAACTTGCGTACGATAGACTCGGCCGTGTTGTGATCTAGAGCAGCAAGAGGGTCATCGAGTAGTAGAATTTTCGAGTCACTATAAACAGCTCTAGCCAAAGCCACTCGTGCTTTCTGACCGCCGGATAGGCCGATACCGTTTTCCCCGATATTCGATAAATCTCCGTGTGAGAAACTGGTCAGATCGGGCGTGAGGGCGCAAGCATCTATCACCTTCTTGTATCTATCGGGGTCATACGGGAAATTGAACAAGATATTGTCTCGGATACTCATATTCTGTAGCCATGGAGACTGTGCACAATAGCCTACCATCTGAGTGGGCAAGGTGCATACGCCCTTCACCTTGTCTAACTCGCCGAGTACTATAACATTTGGGGTCAGCGATCAACCTCTGCAATATAGTCCTCAAATATGATAGAGTGAGCAAAGATTGATAGACAGTCCCTCAAGTCCGAGCAAGGGTCTTCGGTTGAGGAGTAGTGAGATAAGAATTACTTACTAGCTTGGAGCAAAGCAGTTTTCCCTGCTCCCACCTTTCCACATATGATAGCAAGACCAGGAGTAAAACGAAGATTTAGATCCTTCAGGACCAGTTTATGATTAGTAGGCCATGCAAAGGTCGCATTTCGAAATTCGATCTCGGAAACCGAATCGTCAGAATCGCCTTCTTCCTTGTCTGGCTCCGCCATGAAAGTCTCGATACGGTCGAGCGAAACATATGCATTGAGAAGCACTGTAACCAGGTTCGGAATTTCTTTCAAACTATTTTCCAGCATTGTGAACAACTGGAGAGCAGGAAAGGCTATTTCAACCGTCAAGGGCTGTTTGCTGATATATGTATAAGCAAAGAAAGTGAACACAGGGAAAAGCGTGCTTCCAGATAGGTTAGTAGCACTGATTGCTATACTCCATAGCCCCGTGATAATCCTCAGATGTAACTCGGCCGTACGAGACTTCATGATTGTATCAAGCCATTTATGATGCCAGTCATACCACCGCAATGGTCGTATAGCCTCGATAAACTGGGATGTAGCATTGATTCTCACATCAGATGCAGAACGACGAAGCTTCTCGTTCATATATAGACGTCGAATGCAACCGGCATTCAGGAGCTGGAGAAGTATGAACCACGCCAAACCGAGGAGACAGGACCAACCAAGCAATCGCCAGAGGAAAACGAACGAGAGGATCAGTTGCAGAGGAGTAGTGATGAGCCCAGCAAAATCCCAAAACCGCTGCGCTACTTCATAAACGTCTGACTTCATCAGGTTGAGAATCTTGCCCATCGTAGCTGGCTGTTGAGAAGTGACTTTGGCCTTCTTTGACGGGCTAGACTTGTGAAATTTGAATGAGCGTAATAGTCGCTTGAAGTAACTTGGTTGGGGCTGATTTCCTAGTAATGGAGTTTCCTCATCGATATCGGGACCAGTACCATCGTTACTATATTCATGGCCGTTCTCATGGCCGTTTTGTTGACTATGCTCTCCATCATCCACCCGCTGGCCATATGACTTGCGTGCCAGTGTTTTTGCATAGACCATAGTAATCATCTCCCCGCGGGATCGCTCGTATGCCCGCCGGCCGAACCAAAGAGAGAAGACACCTGACTGGGTGCTGACGAGCCTTAGAATTAGCATTGCTAGAGCCCAAATGATGGATTCTGTCCGGTACTCGGGGCCTTTCTCAATGGAAATGAGCAAGCTTTGCAGCAGGAGTGGCGCTGACAAGTTTGCCGCAGCCTCCACGATCCCCAAGGCCGAAATAATAAATAGGTCGAGGCCATTCGCGAGTGCGAGTCGAACCCATACGGGGCCACTGAGTTCTCGAAAGAGGATATGCAGTTGCTTATGTTGGAATTCGTAGGGAAGAAACCATACATCCTCATCGTTCAGTTGTCTCTGATAACCCTTTGAGATGAGCGGTGACAACCAAGACACCGTCATGAACTGCAGAAGATTAAGATTGTCTTCAGGGCTTCTCAGCTGTGATGTAGGGGGGTCTGCAGTGCCCGCGATGCCGGTATTGTCGAGAGCTGGGTCGCGCATAGGCATCAACAAAATAATGAGCAGAAGGAGTAGCTCTATACCGAGAGCCACAGCTCGCAATATATGTACTTGGTGGGATTCATTAAGTTCTGTTCCGAGTGCGATTAGACTACACACAGAAGAGGTAGCATATAAAGCTAGTAAGGTCTTGGGTGTTCGCTTAGGTCGGTCCACGATGGTAATAAACAACCCAGCAGCCCATGGCGCTATATCGAATAGCCTAGAGTAGTCGAATGAACGCAATATAACAGCCAGGGAAGTTAAAATGAGGCCCAAGGTAGAAAGTACTAATAGCGAAACTGTCCAATACGTCCATCGCTTCGCATGGCGATGATATGGCGGCTCTTCCTTGGCAAAAGGACGTGCCCATTGTGGTCCTTTGGGTGATAGGGAATGGATGAGACAGAGGGAAGCGCCTGTCCCGGCCACGGCAGCTTTGACGATCGAACAGCAGATGGCGATATTCATGGCGAGAAACAGTTAGGACAGTGAGAGAAAGAGAAACGACGATGGCTGGTAAGAGACGAGGTAATGTAGCGACGACAGAGGTTTGAGAGAAAGCATGCTTGAAATCTATATGCAAGGTTATGAAATTTATACTATGGATGAAATCAGAATAGATAGATTGTCTGAGTCGCCGACTCCATCGTGAGATATACAACTAGGTTTTTGATACTAAACTGGCAACAGAGTCTGAGGAGAGATGAGAACAGTGGAGAGAAAGTCAAAGTCAAGAGTACAGTACCTACCTACTTATTAGTAAGTAGCCTCAATTGGCCGCCGACCGGTATTGTACATACTTGTGCTTGGCCCATTCAAATGCAAGATGTGAGCCAATCAGGAGGTGATATTTTTAGCGAGCGCTGATCTCTTTGGTTTATCTTTGTTCAAATGCGTGCGCTTCTGCACTGACTGTGCAAAAGATGCGAGGACCGAAGGCGGTGACAGCGTAGATGATTCCGTGACGGTATTGTTGTGAATCCACGGACGATATTCGGACAAGTATTGCGAGACTAGTATATAGTATGCTATATAACAAGACGTGGTCTTCGGGTTGTTTAATTAGAATGGTTGCGCTAGGATGAAGGTTGGTACTTACTTACCTACCTATTAAGTACAGTACAACTAAACTCACTCCCTATATGTATTATATCCAGTGCAGTACCAGCGCATGTTGCATCTCAGCATCACAACAAGGAGGTCTTTGTTTTTTCTCAGAAATTATATGTTTAGAAATAGAATTTGGTATCAACCCATATTTGGCTCCGCTCTTTCCAATCCTCATCACTGTCATATATTAAAGACGCAGACGAACAACCCCAATTTGAGGGTATCACGCCATGAAGCTTGAAAAGAGAGGCGAAGGGCACAAAACACAGGACTCAAGTAACTGTGAAATCATATTTCGGCACTCATTCTCCCACACAGGCGACCAGGAGTCTTTCATAATCGCCACTAGTTTCTCCCTTGATGCGACTGGCCAGGCTCTTCTTGTACCGGTGTTTGTAGGCGCCCTTGATATTCTCTAGCGTGTGGCGGTCCCAATGATAACGAACAACTCTCGAGACAAGCAGTTGATCCTTTGTCCCCATTCCTGACATCGCATCTTCAAGAAGCGTTGCTGCGTGCATGTACTTATCTACTGCGTTTCGTAATTGGAACAACAATGCCTCTTTCATGTGTCCGCTGAATTCCTGTAACAGCAAACTTGTGTCAGCACACAGGAAGGGAAGAAAACACACAAGAAAAAGAAATTGACAAATAAAATAAAACAAGTTTTCCTCATTTGGGAATATACCACTTACCCTCTTGATAACTTCTTCGAGCGGGCGCCTGAATTTTTCCTCGTAGGTTTTACTTATAGCACGAATTTGATTATCGTTCCGGGTCGATAAGATCGAACAGACAAGCATTTCGTCCGTCCCCAATTTACCCTCAGTTGCTCTGTAAAGCTCCATGACGTCTTGATCCACTGCTTGTGGTATAACAGGGGCGCTGTCTTCTGCTCTGCAAGCGCCTAGGACAATCATAAAATGCCTCTCTGTCTTCATGCTCAAATCGCCCTTGACATCATTCTCAAGCGAGCGGTTGAAGGTATGTTGATACATGCCCTTGATGGCTCTTATGTCTGCATTACTTCGTCCGAGTAGAACGTCATTTAAGAGCTTTTCCTTTGTACCAGGACCGTCCGTGGCAGAGTGTAAGAGGTGCACATCGTGAAGTAGCGGGCCTGATATAATCGCTACCAGCCCGAGCTGGAAGTATCTGCTCGTCTCTGACTTGATGTCTTTCTCAAGATTTCGACTGAAAAGTCGATAATAAGCTGCTTTGATTGCTTCGATTTGGAGTGGATCTTTATTTGCTAGGACCTGGATGAGAGCTTTTTCGTTGGTGCCTATTCCCTTCATAGCAGCCCTTAGAGCCTGAGCATCAGGGTTTGCGTCCCATTGTATGATCTGGGGTGGCCCGTAACCGATACTAGGCTGGGTTGGAGGACCGCCACCTGGAGGAGGTGTGAATTGGGGTGCCCCTTGAGGTGCGCCATATTGGTGAGGCGGGGGAGCTCCGTACTGGCCCTGAGGGGGTCCCGGCGGAGGAGCGCCGTAGCCCGGTGGTGGCGGTGGTGCTCCATATGATTGGTGACCGCCCGGAGGAGGATACTGGTTGTTATTCTGCGGAGGATAATGTCCTTGTGGAGCACTCCCGGGGAGTTCGACTGGGCCACTCCCGTAACCGCCACCATAACCGCCACCGTAGCCGACGGGAGGTGGGTATTGCCCGCCGCCCTGGGATGGATAGGGACTGTTGTGTTGAGGGGGGTATCCTTGATGTGGGGGATACTGGCCTTGGGCAGGCGGGTATTGGCTTGGGTACTGGCCAGATTGTTGGCCTGGGTATTGACCCGAGGGAGGATATTGGTTGTACATCTAGCAGTTGTGAAGGAGAATAGTTAGTTATAAAGGTGCTGATGAATTTTCAGTAGGTGAGTAGCTGGTGCCAATGGGACCAAAGTTAAGCGATAACAGTAGAAGTAGGATAGAAAATCAGAAGCGAGACTTATAGGAATTGCGCGAAAGATGACGCCTATTCTGGCCTGAGTAGATGTATGGGATGACCGAAGGCTTGGAACTACTTCGCCTCACACTATCAAGCTGGGTTCGTTGTGGCGGCACACTAAAGGAAGCTGTTGCGTCATTCGACTTTCTATAGCCCCATTATATTACGTGCCAGAGGGTGCATCGCCATTGGAGGTCGTAGTTCTGCGCGGGACTGCCAAGGCCCCCTCTATCGCGATATTGAACCTCTTTGTTCTTAACAGCTGAAATCATAAAAATCATATTAAAAAACACTCAAAAAGAATTAAGATAAAATGAAGTATTTTCCCTCCTCATAACAATCTATCTCTCGAAATGAAATTACAATACCTCGAAATTCTTCACTTTAGTTGCGCTGCGACATTGAGTTCATGGTTCATGTGAAAGACAGACAGCCTGCCTAACCCCGCGCTATATCTAAAAATAGGTGGTATTGCCTGTTCCCGCCTGCTAGTACAGCCACAGTGACAAACTTGCCACCTATTGAACCGAACCTCAGTACCGAGTACTACTGTAGGTATGTATTTACAATACCAAATAGAGCTGGAAGCATATTGTTGACCGAGCGAGTATACTTCTCATTCATAATTGGTATCTCTTTGATTTTTAGTAGCTTCCATCTTTTTCTCTCGCCAACTTGACTTCTGCGGAACTCTGGTGGCTTCGAATACTCTAGGCTTTATGTTACTGTAGTTAATTTTGAGCGGACAGATAATATCGTCATCATCGGCCTAAGTAGCTCGGCCTGTATTCATACAGATACACCAATATATGGCAGCATGTTTAAGCATATGCCAATGCTTAGAGTATGCAGTTCTGTCCAGTGTAGATCAGGAACCGGGAACCGGGGAATCGTCGATGAGATCTCCCGTGGAAGAATGGGAAAGACTTGGGCAGGTTGGACCCTGAAACCAATTGATGTTTGGAAAACATTCCGAGAAACACCCTACCATTCTACGCAATTCTCCATTGACGGTTTGCATAGAATATTTCCCTTTATAGATCTATGAAAACTATTGATCTCTCTGGCAAGGCCCAAACAATGTCCTTTTGACCATCCAAGCTCCATTATAGATAGAGCTCAAAGTCCACTTACTAAGTTACACATTGTAAAGACATCGCCTACTGGACCAGACGGACCAAGATGTCTCTACACTACTTGTAGAAGAATATGGAGCTAACTAGAATAGGCAGAGAAAACAAGCGCGCTAATGCAGGTACAAGCAGGCATCTAAAAGTTATGTGGAGACGCTATTCCAAAAAATGAGATATCCTGGTGGCTGGTTGCTGGGAGGGAGGCGGCAGGGGCCAATCACGTTCCAGCTCTTGGCAGCAACATGCCCTGTTTCCAGTAATTCCTTGCCAGCCACCCGCCAAACATTTCCATTGTATATCGCCCTCCAATAGAGGTAGACGTTTGAGGTCACGGCGGGATAGTAAACACATATCGTGAACTCCCAGCCTTCCCATTTCCATGTCCCTCTCAATAAAATCAGTGTAGGTCCCGACAGTATGTAGGTTAAAAGTCTCTTATATTCTACACCATCTTGTAGATTTGTCTTCAACTGCGAAGCTTTGTCTCACTAGTTCCGCAACGTGTCAAGCCGCTGAAGCAAGTCACCTTTGAGATACCAAAGCAAGATGCATCTCAACAATCTCTCTCTTCCTCTGCTCGTTTTATGCAGCACATCATCGGCGTTGCCCTTTCTGTGGAAAAGAACACCAGCTGCCGAGGCCCTCCCAGCACGCCCTACGTATTCGGTAGTTCCAATCGATGGGAGCGGGGGCCAAGGAAGTGATGCAGACTCGACTCAGACAGTCACCGTCACCTCGACGCCCACGACAGTCATTGAATCGTCGCCGCCCGTCACGGAGACAGTCACTGTCTCCGACAAGCCTAGTACACGCACGATATCTATCATTGACATTGAGCCGACCACGGAGGTGACCACGGAGGTGGTGACGACCACGTTGACTCCGACAGCAACCCCCGTCTCTCACTCCACCACGTCGATACCCACCAGTTCGACCGGCCTCCCTTCAACGACCCCTGCATCTCATAGTACGATATCGACGCCTACCGCTTCGACGTCCGCTATTTCATCAACAACCCTCACATCCTATAGTACAATCACATCCATACCTACCAGCTCGACATCCGCTGTTCCCTCAACTACAATCACACCATCCTCCACCACGTCTACTCTTTACTACCCGACATCGGACGGATCAACGACTGTTACGACGACTCTATCTCTAACAACATCAACACCAATCTTGAGCTGGACCACTACCAGTAGCTCTTATGATGACGGCCAGTGGCACACAGTGAGTGATAGCCAAGTCATTTTCCCCGTTTCGATAGCCTTATGATCGGGCTCATTTGTATCTTCATCTAAAACTTGCACGACATCATGATCAAGCCCAGATACTAATCGTTTATACAGTCATACCCTGCTTGGAATGGCACATTCACTCGCCGATTTGCGAGGCACTCGTGAGGAACGAGTAGCGCACGTGAACGATGAGATATACATTACATGGCATAATGAAGCCCTACCACTATTTAATTGGCAGAGCGGCAGTTGCCGCTACCTGTTCTTCCTTCTGGGACACTCGTCAAATCTTTACGGTAATGTTAATATGAGAGATGTAGATATCCTGGGTCACTGACAGGACAATTGCGCGACCCAAGCGCTGGAACGCGTCATATATGTGTTTTTAATTACATAGCGATGGATTTTATTATGAGGAAGATACCATTAGATAAGCTTGAATGATACGAAGCAAATATGCCTCCCAATTCTCAGAACCCATTACGTTTAGGGCTATAAAAGTACTGATAAAACCGTAAAGACCACGGGTCGCAAAGAAGAGCAATAGTGGGGAGAAGAACAGTTATCCTGATGCACGGCACTGTGTTCATTTGGTTGCTATTTGCGACTTACTCTCACCTTGAGATCGCTACTCCGATTTGTACTCAAGCTATAAACGATGGCGTTCGTCCGCCGACCCCAGATCTCCTCCAAGTGAGACCTCGAAGTATGCAATGGTCGTCACAAAACTAAAAATTCGCATCGTTGGTGTACAATCTACCAACTCCCATCACCATCTCATCAAGCACAAACAAATAAGAGTCAGGACGGCCCCCTCGAGAACAAGACATACTAGGTATACAGCGGACATACCGGCGCTACAGGTCGCTGTGCTCTTATTGGGTGGCGCAGCCGCGTCTTTAATGATAAGACGGTATTTTGCTGAGGCACGGGGAAAATCAATTACAGCGCCTGCTTTTGAAGGGGATCGCGGAGCAAAATAAGAGTCCGGGGTCGTGACGTTTGAGAGGGAAGAGGGGAGAGTGGACATGTTGTGGGGAATGTGTTGGGAAAGAGACGGAGCGTCGCGGGTGGCTGTTCTAAGACTTTCAACACGCGAGATGAGATATATGAGAACGGTGGAGATAAGAGGCAGTACTAATAGAATTGTCAGGCTCTTGACCCATTTGCTCCTTTTTCCGTGCATATAGTGAGTGAATCGCTACCGTTGGGTTCAAATTACAGTAAACAATTTGCGCACTTATAATCATCATCAAACGTTCACATCTAGGTTATCCCATGTTGCTTGCACTATAACAGTTTATCACGTGCAAGAATTCCTAGGAACACGGAATGCTGGAAGCCATGAATATGTTCTACGTCGAATTCTCCTCAATACATACATACACTACTTCAAGTGCTAGCCATAAAGCCGCCTCGATTCTGAGAAGGAAATCCTCTTCCCGAGGCAGCGAGATGGCTTATACGCCACTAATCAACGCCTTGCACACTCACCGACCAACTTATTCATAACTATACTACTGTATGCGCTACTAGCATGCTATCCGTTGGTTTCGGCTTGTCGTGCCGGATCGCCTACCTCGCTTATAGCCCTTGTAAGTGGATATTTCCCGTTTGAAGTAAATTGCAAAGGAACCCAGGAACCCGGTCGAAGTCTCGCTTCTATTTGACTGCATCTCGCTCACGGTCCATATACGCTCCTTAATAATGAGAATAATTCAAGTTTCAGTTAGGTAGAGGCTTGTAAGTTTGTTATGACTGCCCCTTAACGATGTCCACTGTATCTTGGTATATAAAGAGACATTTCACCATTCGTATCGAGTGGTATGGTTCTTCAAATTACCACATTGTATGTTCAATTCTAGTCGCTCTTTAGTGTAAATTCCGTTCTTAGTCAATATGAAGACTGGTGCTATCTTCGCCTTGCTGGCTGTGCCGGCTGCTATAGCCTGTCCGAGACGGGTAAAGACTTCGACGACAGCGTCGCCAGCAGTGTCCACCGCAACCCCAACCACGGTCTCAACCATAGTGTCGTCAGCAGTGTCGTCAGTAATATCTTCAGCAGTATCCTCTTCGGCATCCAGTGCGTCATCTTTGTCGGCGCCATCTTCTTCGACGTCATCCACATCGCCAGCGTCGACCGCAGTATCAGTCGAAGACTCGAGCGCCGTGACTGGAACATCGACGTTTTACGGGGGCAATCTGAACGGAGGCGATTGCTCCTTTACCACGTATACACTGCCATCCGGAATATACGGCACGGCATTTTCAGGGTCGGCATGGGACTCTGCGGCAAACTGCGGCGCATGTCTCGAGGTTACTGCGAATGGAAAATCAATCATCGCCATGATCGTAGACAAGTGCCCGGAGTGCGAAGAAGGCCATCTTGACCTGTTCGAAGATGCATTCGACGTCCTTTCACCGTCATCCAGCGACCCCCTGTCTACTTCCTACACGTTCGTGGACTGTCCGATCACCTCTCCCCTTATTCTACACAACAAGTCGGGAACTTCGGCCTATTGGTTCTCGATGCAGGTCGTCAACGCCAATGAAGCAGTCTCCAAACTAGAAGTTAGCACGGACGGGGGTTCGACATGGCAAGCGACGACACGACAGGACTACAATTTCTTCGAGAACTCGAGTGGATTTGGAACCGACACTGTCAGCGTCCGCGTCACGAGTGACTCGGGAAGCACTTTGGTTGTCGACAACGTGAGTGTTGCATCGGATTCGCAGGTGACCGCTAGCTCGAACTTTTAAGCGAACATTCATTCGAAGGCATGCAGTGCAGCATTTCACGTCCTTCAGAATATCTTCATTGTCTATATTGTATTATATTTTATTAGCCTCTATACTTCGGTAACATATACCTTATAGGTATACGTATATCCTTCGGCGATGCATTTGGCAGGAACCAGTTTCAGGACCTGCGATGTCCACGTATCGTGAAAATATGTAGGATCAAATTTATATTATATTTCTGTGACAGGACAAGAGAACACAGTAATAGAAGTAATTTGTTGTGAGGGATTGCTGATTATTGATGATAGCCTGATGTGTTGTTTTAGTCTAGTGTCGATGAGTCGGACAGCTCGAAAATAATACTGACTGTGCATAGTCGAATATTTGGAGGGTGGAAAATCAGAGTATTGGCGTTACTTGTATGGCGATAAAGACGTTTAAAGTCATTCCTATAGGAGCCTTCCACGTGTCCTCAATTGGTAAGACTATCTCGACAGATCCGTCTCTTCATCGAGGAAGAGTGGCTCTTCGAGATATGAGTTGAGAACGATTGCTGTTTCTAGCGCAAGCCGGACAATAATACGGGTGATCAGGGGGCCACCGTCAAGGAAAGACTCGGCTACTGCGTAATGACGACGTTTGAACTGGACGGCAACTGACAACTTCAGGATTCCACTAATGCTACTCTGGCCCCCAATCTTCGGAAATAACTTCATTCATTCATTCGCTCATCCAGTTTCTGGCTTGTCTTCATGATCAAATCAATAGATTGAACGAGACGAGAAAATGTCCCCGGTTGCGAAAACAAATCGGGACCCGAGTGGTGTGAAGCGGGAGAATGTTAGGCCAACAACTCCGTCACGAATGTGCATGAGAAAACACGAGCTGGCGGCCCGCTGGGCGAAAGGAGGAACTGTCCAGCCCAAAGTGGTGCCACGGTCAGGTCAGTAGGATTTCAGCTAGTCCCAGCAGGGCGGAATAGCACCTGTCAGAAAGACCTAGGTGAGCCCTGCGAGCGTGGCGGGGGGGCCCGCTAACACATGCGGCTCACCGACGTCCCAGCTTTTCGGGGGGTGCCGGCCCAAACATCACCTCATCGAGGCCACTGAGTGTCATGATCACGTCGGAATCTTCACATCACGGGAAATTGTTAGGATTCCAACGCGGGTGAGACCAAAATAGTAGCTAGAAGAAATTTCACCTCGGGGAGATATTGCGGTGTAGTTAAAATAGGCAGTATATCATGTTCGTTATATATCTCACGATGGCTTCTCTTCCGTGTCACACAACAAGCAGTGCTATCACATAACCAACCATTACCACACACACAATACACACACAACTTATAAGACTTGATACGTCTTCTAGTTGCATATTAAATTGGTATATTACCCCCGAGAGCACAACATCACCTTTTACTGCAACGTCAATCTACCTACGACGGCTCACACCCGCACCCATTACAACAACAAATAAACAAACAATTTATACGATGCAACCATCCATGCGTATGCACGTTGCTGCGAGGGTACCACACCCGGCAGCCTCAGTTATCCCGAAGAGCGGCGCATTAGCCTCCAAGTAAGCAGCAACACCTTAGCACACCCGTTCGTTCGCAATCTACGACCATAGACGCTAACCCGCAATAACAGAGCACTACTGCCTACGCTTGCCTGGCTAGGAGCTACAGCCGCCGTCGGTCTATTCGTATCGAGACAACTCCATCAAAGATCCGACAGCTTCGACCATATCTTCGCTCAGTACAACACACCAGAAGTTGAGGCGGCGAGGAAGAGAGACCTCTTGGTGGACACATACGGCGACCCCCGTAACAGTCTGCTGAACATCCTAGGCTGGACCAAGTAAAGAAACATCATTAGAGCTTGATAGCTCTTGAACATTTCGAGGCTTTGAATCAGTTTTATTTGGTCAGTACAAGGGGTTGGCGTTTAACTTGGCGTCAGAGTATTGTTGAAAAGTTAAACCACGGTTAGGATGATCTAACAGGTCAACATTGTATATACATACTATATTTTATAATCGTACATTCCTTTTTCGTTTAGTGTTTAGCTTTGGCGTTGGGTGAATATTCTCCGAAGCTCGGACATTTAAGAGAGATCAAGCCCCCTCGTCAATACCCTCAATCTTTTAATAGACTCCGCTAGTATTATCTTCACTTCATAATGCTCCTTTTGCGAAGTACCATGTAATACAACGATAATCATAAGATGGATGCTTCATATATATTGGTCGTTATATCCTTACTAGTCGGAGCCAGTGAAATTTTGTTGATTGCGTTCGGCTAAGGTAACTAGACAGGTCCTTCAGATCCTGCCGGCATCAAGTTTGAAAACGGCGCTCCCATTCATCGGCCGACTCACAACGATGGCACCCTCCATGTCTTCCTCGGATATTTTTCGTTTCGAATAGTACTTCTCCAGCAAAGCCGCCTTGATCTGATCTTCTTTATCCGCCGGTATGAGATGGACACTGCATCCACCCCAGCCGGCGCCAGTCAGCCGGCTGCCATAGCTGCCGGCTTCACGAGCGATACGGCATATGTCATCAATCTCGGGACTGCTGCACTCGTATAAGTCGCGACACGAGTCCTGAGTTTCATTCATCAGGTTTCCTAGTCGTTGATTGAACTGAACGGTGTTATCTGGAGAGGGGGCTTGTGCAGGGTCTTCAAGGAGATGCAGGAATTGCAGAACTCGCAAAGCTTCGGTGAATACGTGCAGCGCTCTTTGGCGGAGTTTGAAGTACTCTCCGCGGACGGGAAAGCTTGACATGAAACGAGATTTCAGGTCGTCGGTTGAGATACCGATACCAGAGGCGACCTCCTCAACTGTGTAGCCTTGCTCTTGGGTTAACGTCTTTTTAGTCAATTCGATTAGTTCTTCGAGCTGTTCCGCTATCGTCTTTTGGCTGCCCTTGAAGTAATTGTCATGGAAACCACGAATCGACACGCCTAGAGGACCGGCATCTTTGGGAAGCTCGGTGCCAGGGGGGCAAAGCTTGGCATTCAGGTATGCGGCGGCCATGCTGCACTCCACCACCCGAAGGTTGTAGTGAATGGGACCGGTGACTTGCTTGTTGGAGGTAACAAATGATTGAACAATCATGAAGCACAACTCGGGATTTGTCGTGGGGAAAAATACAGGCCGCGCCGAGAGTGTTGGCGAGAAAGATACCAGCAAAGCCGATCCTCTCTCCGAGAAAACGGATGCCGACTGATCCATACTGTGAGCTGTGTAAGCGCATACCACATGATCAGCAGAGAGCATCACCTACCCTCCTGAGTTAACGCCAACGGCGCGCTCGCTGACGATGGCGACCTCAGTCAAGTCCTTTTTGCCAACGTCGGTCTCTCCGTTCGCGACCATAACAGCCAGCGCACTCGTACTGACGAAGGCAGCGCTTGAACTCAAACCACCACCGGCAGGCACCGTCCCGTCCATGAGCACCTGCATGCTCCGGGGCTTGAAATCGGCGCCATGCTTCTTCTTCAGGAGCTCCAGTGCTCCCCTCAGCCCGGACTTGAAGTAATTGGTCCACTCGTGCTTTGTCGCGTCGATTTCGACCTCTGAGTGGGGAATGTCGAACTCGCGCGTGGGAAAGCGCTGCTGGTCGACATTGGCGATGCTGACCTTGTACGTCCCGTCATCAGACGACGGGGCCACATCGGTTGAGACAGCAATGATGACATCGGGGGTGATGGCCATGGGCAGGCACGAGTAGAGAGAGTAATCAATATGCTCGCCGATGATGTTGACACGGCCCGGCGACCGAGCGACGAACTGCGCGGGGCCGCCATACTGCGCCTGGAACTTGTCGAGCAGGTTGTTCCACCGGACGCGTTGATCTGTCAGGGCTTGTGTCGTGTAGACGTCGCTCAAGGCAGTCACCGTGGGCACCGAACCCGACATGTTGGAGACTGTTGGGTATTCCCTGTTGCCTGTTGCCTGTTGCCCGTTGCCAGTTGCCACTCCCGGATAGGCTCTCCTCCCCGGATGCGATGACAGATGGTGGGCGTCGCCGTGCACCCCGCCTATGTCTTTTGCGATATCGTACTTCGCAGGCCAACTAAAGACGCTCTGTCACAACTGTCTCCTGGAAGTCTAGAAGTCTAGAAAAATGAAAAATGAATGAGATGGAGGCGCCCCGGTGAAGAGTTTGAGATTTTCAAAATTCAAGCGGAAGAGCCCATCCATTTCGTCACGAGATGAGAAACTCCGGCCGAATTGAGGGGCAGTTAATCTACGCCAGCGTCATGCTTTGTGTCCTCCCCTGTCCTCCCTTGTAAACAACTACTTGTAGGTAGGTAGGTAGGTAACTTTACCCCTCCATTCCCCTCCATCCCCCTCCTCTCCCTCTGATCTCTCCACACATGAGCGGGAGTATTGTACTTACATGCCTACCTCAGTCTGCAAGTCCTGAGGTTTTCATTGTCAACCCTATGTTCTCTAATCTAAAATCCTATAATAATAATAAATAGAGTAAACTGGAGCCCGATCAGTCAATGCAAAGAGAATATTCAGAATACATTTTTGTTTTCCATGTGATAGACTTTCACCTTAGCTTCGTACTGTTCGGTGAGCCGGGGCAGCTTAGTACATACTAGGTAGGTGCTAAGTCTAGCTGCCACTAGGTACGTATAGCCCCTTGCCGGCAACCCTATCCACTTCTACCTAGGTACCGTGACCTCTTTTACAGCCTGGTAGATCAGGTACAGACTTCGGAATGGAGCACTTACACGTATGTACGGGATTCGAATTCTAGATTGGTTTACCGGGCCCAAGATACCTACACAGAGCGACTTGGTTACTGAGTCTAGGTAAAACTTTACAAAGACTGATTAGATCGTACTGAGAGACCTTATTGTCTTTCACGTCTACTGGAGTTATCTTGAACAGCCGGTCACAAGGTCCTCAAATGCATTCATAAGTTTCCCACCCGATCAAAACCAAGAGGCAGCGGCGGATGTTTAAGATAGTTCAAAGCAATAGTACAATCAAAGAAAACAATCATGTCACATACCTACCTGTCAATGTCTATTTCATTGTATCGTTATAAAGAGCAGATACGCTCTGCGTCACAGTTCCTTATGTCAGATGGCTCCTTTGTGGTAGAGTCAGCAGCTCCTACTATTTAGATTCAGAGACGACTACCGGTATCTGAGATTTGTAGTAGTAGAAGTTTAGTTACTTTACTTATTACAGACATCTATTTACTACGGACATCAATCACAATGAAGCTAAGAAAAGTATTGGCACTCGTCACGTTCACTACTCTCACCACTGCCTGGAAGAACACGGCAGCCTTCGAATACGCCGAATTTGGGTGCGATGGCCAGCTAACACATGCATCGGGTAAGTAATCACCAAAAGCCACAGTCCTTTTAGCTTCAACCGATTCCATTCCAAAAATACGATCCCGACTTATTAATAACAAAAATAAAAAAATAAAAAAAAGGACCAGCCAAGAACTAACTTCAAGGACAATAGTAGGCATGAACTACCAGCAGATCAAGAGCAAGTCCCACCCTGAATAACGCACAACACTCAAACAACTCTAACACAAATGTCTCAACAGTGAAGAACACCACGCAGAGTGTGTACACCTCAACGGCTAACGACGGCATATTCCGCTGGTACGGGTTCTCAGGGGCCACCGAGGACGGCAGCGGCTGTTACGGAGACTTAGTCGGACGCCTGCATGCGCCGTGCTTCGACCTCAACAGCTTTGTGCCCGAGGGCAAACCTAAGGTCGAATGCATCCGGCTCTGCAGCCTTCTTGCGAGCAAGAAACATAGTTACTCGTGCGCGGCTTTTGGGATTACCGACAAGGTAGGCTCCTGATCGACCAGGTTGCGAGGTATACCGGCACAGAGGAGTAGGTAACAGCGGATGGTAGGAGTAGCTTTATGTGTACAAAGGAAACTCGAAGTTGCCCGCTTACGAGGGCTTCCTTATTATAAATCTATAATTCCTGTATGCAGTCGCAGTGTTGTTGTCGTTTTGAGGCACGATTCTTCAGCTGAATTTTAATATTGCAATTTTACGTTCAAGTTTGGCAGAGAACAACGCAGCTGAGTTTTCAGACAACACAGGCATTTTGTTTCTTGCACAAGGCCTTTCCTCTCGGCTTCCCAGCACGAACTTGTTGATTGAAGTGAACATATTGTTAATATCATTATTTCGACGACGCCCACTCACACAACTCCATTGCAACGTAATAAGTACGGATACATAGCTAGACACGCTTGCCACCAGATGATGCCGCCATATCCATAGACATCAAAAGCCAAATGCAGAATGTACACTTTTTTTTCGGTCGACCCCGAGATTCTTTTTAGTCACCTCTCAATATCTGTTCATGTCCCATAGATTTTAGAAGCCCCCACAAATAATGTGATGGAAAAGGAGATAAAAAAGCAAGACAGAACGCCGAACGCGTATGCAGCAATTTCCAAAGGATAAGTTATCCGTGTAGACCACTCGTTCGTGATCGCATTAATTCACGACGTTTTTTGTCCTTCTCGCCATCCCATACAAGGAATTCATGTAGGCCCGAGCCACTAGGAACCATAGGTAGGACAGGCACCTTTTTATCTGTCAAGACCTCAAGAAAAGCAGGGCCGTCTGACTCGATAAGCCACTTGAGGTAATCATGAGTGTCTTCAGGCTTAATGAGCCTCCTGTGTTGGACACCCATAGCATCGGCTAGTTTCATGAAATCGGGGTTCTTTTGGTGGGTATGCGCATATCGATCTTCGTAGAATAGATTCTGCCATTGAGTCACCATGCCCTGCTCTTCGTTGTTGAGAACAATGACCTTGACACCAATGTTGAACTGGGCGGCGGTGGAGAGTTCAGTAAGAGTCATGTTGAAAGAGGCATCGCCGTCAATATCAATGACCAAGGCATCTGGCCGAGCGACCTTGGCACCGATTGCTGCAGGTAATCCGTATCCCATAGTGCCTAGCCCGCCGGAGGTGATCATTGTACGTGGATGACGCCATCTGAAGTGTTGTGCTGTCCACATCTGGTGTTGCCCAACTCCAGTCGTGATAATGGTCTCGTGCTTTCGACTCGAGGTGAGCTCGCTGAGCTGTTCAATCAGAATTTGGGGCTTTATCATCCCTGGTCTCTCTGTACGCTCAAAGTCGCTCATCGGCCACTTTTCTTTCCAAGAATTGATTTTATCAAACCATTCCTTGCGTTCTGCCATGGAGGTTATGTTTACGTGTGGAAGTAGCTGTGCTAGATTCTTTGCCACATCACCCTCAATGGCTTCGGTTGCCTGAACCACCTTGTTGATGTTCTTCGGCATGATTTCGAAGTGAACAATACCGCCACGGCCCTCTGCAGCGGCGACTTTTGCGGCGGGCGCAAATTTACCAATATTGAGTGTGACACGGTCGTCGAACCGGCTACCTAAAGCGATGATGAGATCCGCCTCTTGTATGGCCATGTTAGCAAATGCGGAGCCGTGCATGCCAAGCATGTACAGAGACTTCTCATCTAGCTCGTCAAAGGCGCCCAAGCCATGGAGGGTTGTTGTTACAGGGATCGAGGCTTTGTCTGCAAGCTCCTTGAGAAGCTCAGGTCCGTTCTCAGAAGATATGATGCCGTGACCAGCATATATCACGGGCCGTTTCGCAATATTCACGAGATGGGCAACACGGGACAATGAAGTTTCAAGCTGCCTTCGTGTAACCTCCATGGCAGCACGTGAGGCAGCACTTGGGAGGCCAGGCAAAGCAGATGTTGTAGGGATTGCCCTTCTCAAGACGCCGGCAGTAACATCCTTGGGCAAGTCGACGAGTACCGGGCCTGGGCGACCAGACGTCGCAATTTCGAAGGCTTCGTTTATGCGGCGGGGCAACTCGGCAATATCCTTTACCATGACATTCCACTTGGTGCAGGCTCTCGAGATGCCCACAACATCTGCCTCCTGAAACGCGTCACTGCCGATAGCACTGGTAACGACCTGGCCGGTGAACACAACCATCGGTGTCCCATCCGAGAGGGCATCTTGCATACTTTGGCACGCTGGAGTCAGTAATTACCATAAAGGAGTAGTGATTCTGCGGAGCATAGGAGAAACAAGAAGAACCATGGCCAAAAATTGCCAAAAGGGGAGAGGAAAGACTCCAAACTAACGGGGTGATGACATTGGTGGCGCCAGGGCCGGATGTGACGAGAACCACGCCCGGCTTCCCAGAAGCACGAGCATAGCCTTCGGCCATGTGGCCAGCACCCTGTTCGTGTTTCGGGAGGATGAAATCGAAGTGTTTTGAATTGTATATGGCATCGTACACGGGGAGGATGGCCCCACCAGGGTAGCCAACTGTGAGTCACTGTAAGACACTGCGCGAGTCGTCAAATGGCGAGGTTTGGCGTAACATACATATGTGTTTGACGCCATGCCTCAGCATCATTTCGTGGAAAATCTCTCCTCCAGTCTTGCCGATGAAGCTGTCGCTGTGTTAGTGGTGATACTAGTGCTGCCCGTCACGGAAGAGGGCATACGATTCGTCCATATCGGGGGCGGCGCCCGAATTGACCAATGGTTGTACATGGGCACGGTCCTTTGTGTCGGCGACGTTAAACGTGGACGCAGGCGTGTCTCGTATTTGACTGTACGGCCCAAGAGTCAGCTGGTGAATTGGTTCATGCAGACAAAGACAGGGCCGGTTCCGCAGACATACGGGGTAGGCTGCGCCGAGGTAGTCTGGTTCCTAATAGCACTGGGCGGCTTCGCAGTGGTCTGTATGGCCGAGGCGGCGGGAGACGCAGTAAACGAGCGCTGATTCTGTCGTGAGGCTTGCGCCAGAACCCTGGCGGCCTTGGCTGCTTGTCTGGACCGAAGCATTGTGAAATGTGAAAAGTAGGAGGGAGGGAGGCGAGACGGCGTCTGGGTGAGCCAGCCAGCAAAAGTCCAAAGAGCTGGGGTGAGTGGCTACCTTGAACAAGCAGCACGCACGCGCGGGCTGTGCTTTGCTGTTTAGGGCAGTCGTGGTCTGTTTAACCTAAGAAAACAGGATTGCTGTGCAGACTTGAGGTTAACAAACCAGGTGGAAAGAGTCAATTGTCCCGCGACGTTGGCGTTGTAGCAGGAAGGTTTAAAGACTACAACCCAGGTGGTGAGTCGAATGGGAAAATCCGTTGACAGCCCACTCAGCGGTTTTCGGCGCCAGCAAAACCTGAGCACTGCCTGAGGAACCTCTTCTCGCACTCTATATTTTCACGTCGAACAGACTGTGGGGTTGTCCCACCACACCATGCTGTCAACCAACCAAACCGTGGCCACCCGCTCTGGCACTGCGTCGTGCAGCCGTTGGTCCAGGCGCTGTTGCAGGCTCGGCAGGGCCAGAGTGTGGGTCCCGCTACCTGCAAGTAACCGTGAGTGGCGAGCCGTGGCGATATCGGCTTACGAGAAAAATCTCTTCCATTTTGATTGGCTTGGCCCTTCTCTGGTGTCTGTGTACGTAGATCACTTTAGCGGTCTGGGCGGTGGTCTTAGCCGGTGGTCTGGTGTGATCTACCCATCCGAGCCATCATCCACCGAAAAACTCCGACCCTTCAGAGTGCTGTGTACCGACTGCCCTCTACCTCGCAGTATCATCAAAGGGCTCGTACAAGATGGAACACCAAACGCACCGTCGTTGCATCACCATATCGCTGCGCAAATGTAAGATACCATTCGATCCAACCCCGCCCTTGAGCCACGGGGACCTGTATGTGCTTTTGTTACATAGGACCTCAACCTACCTGCATCGTACTCCTTAATCACTTCGGTCATTTACGTTAACCGTCTTCGGAGCGGCACCATCGTAATCGCTATTTGGCATCTATTCAACGGTCATCTTTTCTTGGTACCGTCTTTCTAGGTAATAGGACTTCACCAATATGTTGCCTACGCGTCCCAAACTAGCTCCATTGATTGACTCGAGGGGTTATCTCGCGAGTTTGGGTAATTCTCTGTTTCTGTACATTGACTCAGCACCACGTACAAGAAAGATCTAGTAATAAAAATCATCAGTCCATTCACAATTTTTGAGTTGCCGTATCTTCGAGATCTCGACAATATTAGAGCTGCCGATATATTTACTAGTACATACCTAGGTGAAGCCCCTGTCTAGATTTACATTGTGATTGGTCCAGTTTCCCTCAACTTGCCTCTTTGGGTTCTATCCATGACTCCGGGCTACCCCACTCCAGGGCTCTATTGAATTCTTATAATATGTACATGGATATATCATGGTCTTCTGCATGGTGTATGATTGGTACCTCTGAACTGCCAGTCACGCGAGCAAGTCGGAAATTTGCAGCTTGCAAGCTCTCTCCCAGATGTGGCCGGAAAGCAGACACTCAGCAGACTATATCATGTTCGGGCTAACCGTAAGTTCGTTCAAGGATTGACCATTTGAGGCGGACGATGAGCATTCGCCGTCTTTGTTTAGTTCCAAAAGTCGTGTTCAGCAAGATAAGTAACGAGAACTTCATATATTAGGGGCGCAGTAAAGTGTTAGCAATAGACATCTTAAAACTATTCACCACTATTGCTCTATGAAATGTTTCTCGATGGCTTATTATAGGTATAAGGATGTTAGTGGCGTTTTGAACTTGTTCTGTAATATTGTAGTTGTCATAGATGGTGTTAAAATTAATGAAAAGCATTAGTCAAAGACACTCGCGCCAGCCTAAGTAAGATTCGATAACACAACAATATAGCTTGACTTTGTCACCAACCAGAGAAAGCAACTGCTACTAATACCGTCGAGTATACAGCAAGATCTTGTCAAAGACGCTGTTGAAATCTGTACGGTAACTCAGTAGATATCTATCCAGCAGGACCGAATTTATTGTCCCTTTCCTATATGCAAAAATAGTATTGAGGGGACAAAGCGTAATCGGCTATACACTCTAATTTGATGTCGGTTTCAGTAGCGTCTGGGAGTCCTAGAGCGAAGCCAAAGCGAGCTTGATATCACAAGTTAGTATCGTGCTTCTAGGGTGCCGTAATCAAAGCGATAACAGTATTTTGTAGCATACATCTCATAGCGGACCAGCGAATGAAAGACTAAAGGTAGGTAGTACTTAATGAATTCGGAATTTGTGGTGTTCAGCCCTGTATGCTATAAAAATGAGCCCCATGAGGTATGAATAATATAACTTGCGTCAGAGTAAAGACGACGCCGTTGATACTTCGTGAGGAGTGACTGGGCGTATGGTCTATTAGTTCGCTGTCTACGTAGATATGATATAGAAACAACTCGTTCATCGCGTACGAGTCAGGAATTGGGATAATCAGTATACCTGGGTCAGGTGCGATGGGAAGTCCCTCTATATAGCCCCTTACCGTAGGTGCCTTATACAATACCTTCTTTTCTTCTACAACATCAATATCTACCGCTTCGCCACTATATCGGGACTTACATACATGTAGGTAAGTAGCAAGTACATACCCGTTGGGCACGTATGTTAGCACCTATAGTTGCATTTTTGGATTCTTCCATTCAGCTTCACCATCTGAGATATTAATGGCTACTCTTACTGTCGGCACCCCTTTATTCACGTGCATTCGAGACAGTGCTATGGTGCCACATTAATCCCGAGCTCAGTATCTTCGCCAATTTTAGCGGTAAGTTTGACACTTATCATGCCATACTGCTAAATCGGCGTCTTAACTTGAGGTATTGTTATATATATATATAGTTTGAATTAGAGTTGCACAGCCGGATAGACTAAAGCACTTAAAATAGGTTACAGCAGCACTCGATCACCACAAAGGCGAGAAAGGCTAAGTAACGGCTGTACATCTACAAAGCTCATAACCGTCGGACACATAGACAACCTCGGCTAGGATTTAGAGATTGCCGGATCTCCTCAGTGCCATTAGGCTCAAGAGTTGAATAAGGCGGTAAGCCAATTTCCTTTCTTGCCGACCAGCCTAACAACCGGATTAAGACCTTACTGAATTGATATCAAGACTCTTACTTCAATAAGATAACTGGGATATCTTCCTATAAAGAAACACACTAGGTATGCTGTCAAACTCTTATGTGTTGCGGAGCTATGGGACCGTTCCCACGGCCCCGGGACAAAGACGTTCTTTATAGGTGCCTCCCGCGCTCCAAACCCGAAAGCTTATATTGAACGCCACTCGGGGTTGAAAGCATGATCACGCTATGACCGAACGGGCACTGCCTAGATTGAGTAAACTTAGTACCAAGACCTAAGATAGCCTTTCCTGACTATCAGTAACTCCATTGAGGAAATGCCTACCGGTAGTATTACATTGAGAAATCTTCCAAGTTGGCCTGTCCTAGTCCTTATAAGGCCGCTTTCATTATGGTTTCATCCGTACATCCTCAAAATCTGTGTAATGTACCTCATTTCTAACACCTCTGCAGCTTGAAGGGGTGTATGTCCTGACCAGCTAGGGAGTTTTGTATCAGCTCCATGTGCTAGTAGGAAGCTCACCGTGACAGGATTACCCGCGGCCACGGCATAGTGAAGCGGCGTGCCGGTGTCGACGGTCCGTCGCCGTCTCGTATCATCGCGCGGCCGGGCTTTTGGATCCGGCTCCATCTCGTTCACATCAGCGCCGTGATCAAGCAGTATCTTCATCACGCCTATCCTATCCGAATCCTCACGATTGGGGTACGCCTCATTGATCGCTCTGCTCGAAGCGCTGGCAGTAGAGTGCAATAGCATCGGGGTTTTGGGATCAGCGCCAAACTGGATCAGAAGCTGGACGACCTCCGGCGCATGCAGCCGAACGGCCACCATAATGGGCGTGAACCCGTACTCGGAAAGGTTTGGATCCGCACCATGCTCCAACAACCAACGGCAGAGCGGCGGGTCTCCGAGTGCTGCACTGAAGGAGCGTGAGCGATGAACTGTTGGAGCTAAGAGAGCCAGGGCTTACCGCAAAGGAGTCCAAAAATGCCAATCGCCGGATGCGCTAATGTAGCTACGATTGACATCCCAGCCGTGGCTCAAGAGAATCTCACATTGCTCGATGGATCCTGAGCTGACAACGGCGCAGACGAGGGCATCATCGATAACGGCACCTTGGTCAATGAAGAAACGGGTGACGTCGGACCAGCCATGGGCCGCGGCAGAACGGATCGACCGGTCGAGAATGGTGCTGGCGCCCGGAGCGGCTCTCTCGTGGAGAGGCACAGTTGGGTCGTGGCTCAGCAAAAGGCTTGGCAGGAGACTCTCCACAACATCAAGATTGCCGATGGCGGCCGCTTCTTCCATAGCGTGAATCCTTTGGCATCAGATACAGAACGTCGAAAAAGCCGTCGTCACATATGGTCAAAGTGAGCGAGAGAAAAATGAGCGCAACAAGCATGTGGACAGATAGACAGATAGACAGGCAGGTAGGCAGGCAGGCAGAGAGAGAGGAGAGAGAGACATGGAGCACGATCAAAGACATATCTCGCCGTCAGCAGGCAAATCACGGCAGACATCCGCCTCGATTGCACCGACAGGAAGGGCACCACATAGTAGAGTTGCGGGAGTGGAGAGACATTGGCAGCATAGCACGACAGGGTAGGGCCAAGCAGCCAGCAGCCAGCGCTCAGCGCTCAGCGCTACTACGCTACTACGTACACTACACTACACGACTGGGCGAAGGGCACGGTAGGACAATGTAACGTGGGTGGTGCTGACAGCCAAAGTCCCCTGATTCGAAACAGAGCGAACTGGACATCGACATGCACGGTACTTTACCAACACCACCTACCTTATGTACTTATACGCTCTGGGAGAGCCAATGTCCTCATCTCCACGTAAGCCGGGGGAGGTTGATCTCGGGTATACCGAAGACATGGTTAGTCCTACCTATGTAGATAGCCCTTCAGTAGACCTACTTCTGACTTCTGTTCTGACCTAGTCTAGCTATCTTATAGTCCACCCTACCACACACCGGGGCGAAACAGTGGCGCGATTACGTGTTAGGTATCAGTAAAGTCGAACCCCATCTGCATAGTAGCTACTACAGCCTACTGTACAGTAGATAGATTCATTGGGGGGTTGCAGATCAGGAATTGCTGTTGTACCAGCAGCGCCGCATTTGGAACACTCTTTTTTTCTTCCTTTAAGAAACTCTACTGCAAGAGATAGACTATTCATAATAAGGGATGTTCGACTGGAAAATCGGCTAGAGGAAAACGATTGCGATACCTCTAAGCTTGCTGTTGTCGAGCCTAATTTATCCCTTCTCGCTGACAAGCCATGTGGCCTAGCGGCTTATAAACCCCCCCAGCAATGGCCCCCAAAATGCAAGATTAAGTACTGTAGATGCTAGAGTTAAATACCAGGAACCAGCTGCACCCGGAAGGATTACCGATTGAGGACATGCCCAGAGAAAGGACATCATTATCATCATCATCATTATTATTATTATCCACACTCAGGTATCCTCAAATTTACTTACTTGACCATAGGTGCCTCTACCCTACCTTATTTACTTTCTTATGATGTACGGATAATCTAGATACTTACTTTGCCTACTACCTACCTAGGTAGGTAGAAGCTTGCGATGGGTTGGGCTTTGGGATTCTACCACTTCTAGGGTAGGCACTTGGAACCCCTCATTTTCGGGAGGTCCCCACCACCCCCCACTAACCATTAAGGTAGGTAGCTTGTAAATGTGCCCTAAGGCGCTTACTACATGTAGGTACTTGGTTACCAACACAGCTCGACAGGCACATAGGACGTACGTGGTGAATCTTCTAACCGACACCGTACAACTCTATTAACAAGCTGATGCTAGTAGATAATATATCCCGAGGTAGAAGATATTAATTTGGTCGGAAGAGTTAAATCTCCTGTGCTGGCTAGAGGACGCGCAAGTGCCGAGTAGAATAGCAAGCAAAGTGCACTTCCAAGTACTAAGTACAAAGGCACTATAGCCTCGGTACCTACCTAGGTAGCTTCCAGGCTTGCTCGCCCCTCTTAAGCGGAGCTCTCGATAAGGAACATTCCCATCTCCCCCAGTCCTACATATAATGTGTCCTAGCTTATGATGCACATGCACCATGAGGCTCCGCCAATCAAATAAAAAGAAACATTTCGGGCTACCGGACTATGGGCTGGACCAAGATACGTCCGACGCCGACGACAGTGCCTTGCCAAGGGCGGATTCGTCTGGAGACGAATTCGTCGTGAATGCCGCTGCCGATGGCGATGAGGAGGAAGTTGATGAGGAGGCGCAAAGTAATGGAGACGCTAGCGACCATGAGGATGACTACGACAACGACGACTCAGAAGAGCAAACGCGCCGCCGCCGCTCCTCAGCTTCAAAGGTAGCCAAGATTGCAGGGGCCAAGACAAGGACCTCTACAAACTCCAAGCAGAATGTGGTTGATACGGGGCAACCCTTCGCGGAAGTGCCGCCGTACCCGTCAGATCCGGGCCAGAGATGGACGAGGACTTATCTAGGGCCGATCAAGAGGTGGACTCGATTCTACGAGTTGATTGACTGGTGGTTTGGCGATCAGCCAGACCGTAGAGTCATTCTCGACGGCTACTTGAAACTCTGGTGGCATCATGAACTTATACCACCCAAGCTGACCTCCGAGTCTCGCCTTCTAGCAGCCCAGACTGGTTGGATGCCCAAGAGCTTTGTCGATGACCAAAGGTCTAAGTATCGCCAATTGTATACTGACCATCTAGTACGCCAATTTCGACAACAGAGCTCTACTCGCATTGATAAAGCCGAGGCTTTTCACTGGTATGTTCCACAAGTGCAGGGAGAGCTTAGCGTGCTCTTAGGCCATGTATCAGATCAAAAGCCGTACCGTATCCAATATGGTGAAAGTATTTCCTTCTCTGACGCCGGGCAGCCCATTCGTGATGGAGACAACCGAGAAGTCGTATCCGGCGGCTGGCTTCTCGATGTTGGAGGCATTCCAATCTCTATGGCATGGGCACCCACACAAGGGCACGTTAGCCAGCTCTTGGCGATTGCCGTCATCCCCTTTTCCGATCAAGCCTTCTACCAGGACCTCAAAGATGCACCCAAGGAGTCGGAACAGAAAGCGGGCACAGTTCAGATTCTAAGATTCGACGTAGCTCAAGGTCACCGAGGTATTTTTCGGCCCTCTCGGCGCGCCCCAAGGCTAGCCCAAACATTGTGTTTCTCGTGGGGTCGAGTGTCTAGGATACAGTGGTGCCCTGTACAGCTTTCAGGTGAAGATACTACTCGTCTGTTAGGCGTACTGTGCGTCGACGGCAAACTTAGGATAGTAGGCGTCCGAAATGTGTCGGACCAAGATAACAACGAATTATTTGGTAAGTCACTTCACTACCACTATCGTTTGGTCATCGCTTACATGTTAAAGAGGAAGTGGAAGAGGCTATGATCACGCTAGAGCCGCCCAAGGAGTATTCGATCGAAATAAGCTGTTTCACATGGATCAACATGAATCGTGTGGCTGCTGGACTCTCCGATGGGTCTGTAGTGATGTGGTCTCTTTCGCCTCTTCGGATGCTCCAACGGCATCCGGTCCATTCTACTGCTATAATAGACATCGTATCTGGCTATCCTTCTGATCCCTTTATTGTGTCAACGGTACCCATCGGTGGCGTCTTGACCATAACAGATCTAAGCCGTCCGAGCGCAGAAACGACATATCACCCAAATGTGATGGTGTCTCTTCAACCAAACCTCCTCTCATGGAGCCCTCACCTCAGAGGCTATGCCTCAATGTGGCCGTCAGCTTTTGCTGGCAATCCGAATTTAACCTTCTTACCTGCTCGTGGATTTCCTGTTTGCCGGCATTTGATCACCGTTACTGGACAACCCACATGTATTTCTATAGGCTCCTGCCATCCATACATCATCGTAGGGACTACTGATGGTAGTATATGGGTATTCAACATTCTACGTAAGCTCTCGAGTCACAGAGAGAAGACCCTGAAGGTGAAGTTGTTTCAACATGAATACCACGCTCCCCCATCTTTCGACACCATGAGAAATGAAGAGGAAGCGACCCCCCGAGGAATGTGTCGGATTCTACATGGATTCCTGCCCGAACCCAACACGCATCCAACTGGTGTGAAAATGGCTGAGACACAAAGACTGAACCGCGAGAAAAATACGAAGGGGGGCAAAGGAAAGGGAAAAGCCAAGGAAAAGGCTAAAAGCAAGCAATCGAAGTCACAGCCCAAAACTTCGGGACAACCAGAGGGCGAGGTCGACGAGGAAGCAGCAATGACCTCAGGGCCTGGCCCGATCGTGCTGTATGAACCCCAGACTCGCATCACAGCCGTAGCCTGGAACCCGAATGCTGAATTTAGTTGGTGGGCGGCGGCGGCTATGGGATCTGGGTTATTGAGGGTCATGGATGTTGGCGCAGAGCCACGAACGAAGGGGGAAGCTGGTGAAGTCTCTGAAAAAAACGATGATGAATCTGTCATCGATGCTATGGATGAAGAGAACTATGAAGAGGAGAAGGAAGAGGACGTAGATATGGAGATGGTCTCCGAGAGTGTGAACTGATCTACATCGTGAGAAGGCGAGACGTGTTATTAGAAACATCCCGTACAAAAGCCGCGTGTTCTGCACAACAGCAAGTGCGTCTCTAGTTAGAAATTACGGGATATCCGAAATACCCAATCATCATTGCCGACATGGTTGAAACTTTGGCATTTTGCGCCAGATTCATATCTTTTCATCCGCCACTTCACTCATCCTAGAGCTAGTCGCGTATATGATTAATATTGGGCTGGTTTGAATTTTGGGGTCACTTTTATTGAAGTTCTTCGGCTACAGTTGTTGGGCTAGATTAAATGAAATGAAAATTAAAACCGGGCCGGCCCGTAGGAGTCGTCCAGAGAGGGAGTTTACCTCTGATATATAAAAGGCGATGAAATTTGTGAATGCAGTTTCAACTTCGCTCAGACTAATTTAGGTGGCAATGTTATTTAATGGTCTATCTCTATGTAAGAGAACTCCTGCAATGCATTGAAGTCGACACTCTACAACGGGCACTGAGCCCCTAGGATGCTGTGATGGTAATCAAAAGCCTTCGCCATGCCTTTGAGGTGGGACGCCGCAGCGAGCAAAATGAGAATGTGAAAGAGCTGGTGCGAATGGCCCCAGATGTCGAAGGTTCCCGGTGACATTCGTTCAGGCCAACGTACCTAGTATTTTTTTGTCAACTTGTTTCGTCAGGTCAAAATGCTGGGCTGGTTGGTTGTGTTTGCTCACTGCATATAAAAAGGCGCCAAATATGTAAAGCCCACCCTGAAAAAGGACCCAGTTCAACCCCATTCGCTCATCTAGGGCGTGGTATCCGTAGATTGTGAGACCGCTGTGTACCCACTGGAGTTAGTAATTACCTTGAGTAAGAAATCGAGCATTGACTCGGGTACAAGCGGGAGCAATGAGGCCCAAACCTCGCCCAAAAAGGGGGGGTGAAGGAGTGCGGATGGCCCCAGAGGACTGACTGGCAGACGGGAACGACGCCCGAAATTCCCAGGCCAACAAACATTGCGGCTCGATACTGTGGCACCCGGAGTCAGTTGTTTCTTTCTGAGCATGTCCTTTTGGTATGCACGTTCTGGAGATGTTGATGACTTTTAAGACAAACACCTCATCGTAGGAAGGAAATTCCATAGCCTTCGAAATGGTATGGGTGGAACTCGAAGGAATAGAGGGCAAAAGCCTCAGGAGATGCTTACTGGGCGCCAACCCGGTGTGCGGAAGCGCTCAACCCAGGAAACAACACCACATCCGAATCCAAGAAGGAAAATCTAAAAGCGAAAATACCAACATTAGCAACACACTGATGGTAGATCATTACCCCTTTTCTTTCTTTTCGATTTGTCGTAGTATTCCTACACTACGTGGTAACGGAACTGAATAAATTTGGATATATATATATGTAAATACACATATCTCAAGATGACCTACTCCGTATAGATACACGCTCAGTAACACGGGCTTGCAGAAGAGCCCATAGTACAGCGCCGGGACATAACTGCCAACGATCAAGCACACAATGCCAGAGTAATCGAGCTTGTTCCCCCACTTGGCCACAGACTCAGAGTGGTTAGATAGGGTGTGGAACGTAGCGCTCATCCCAAGGCACAGCGCCGCGCCGCCGAGGAAGCACGCGAAGACGAGCTCGTCGGTGGCGGTGGCGCTGGGATACCGCGGGGCGATCTCGGCGTAGAGATACCGCACGGCGAGCGGCACGAGGACGAGAGAGCCGACGGCGTGCGTCCAGATGTTGACGCTCTCGTTGTGCACGCTGAAGGTGCTGAGGAACGAGGCGACGTAGCTGTTGCTGGCGGGACGGTAGCCCGATAGGATGAAGGCGTTGTCTCGGCGCCAGTGCGGCAGCTCGTCCCAGAGGAGCAGCAGCGCTGATGATACCTTTTGCTCTGCTGCGAGCGCTGCGCCTGCAAGGGCTGAGACGGCGGATGAAGAGCGCCGGCGCCGGCGAGGTTGAGGTGCAGTGGCCATTTTTGGTGATAGGTAGGATGCAGACAAAGAATGATTGCGTTGGAGGTGAGAATAGACTATATCAACTACGCTCAAGCTACAGTTAGGTTAGTGTAATCCATAGGGACTAAAGTGGATATGGCAAATCGACTCGGGAATTAGCATGTGAAGATGCAAAGTAAATATAGTACTGCTGCAAGTTCCTGTGCGATCTACATGTGGTGGTATGCATACCACATTATACCATACCAGGCTCGCCAGGGTCCAAGATTAGATAGTGACTATATGCCAGATGGCGGCAGCTGCATTTTCTACATCCCGAGAGTTCTATGAAGATCCAGCCTTTCGACAGCACCCGTGGCTGAATATTGTGCTTATGGTTTTTATCTGGCAGTGGCTGAACGGCTTCCAGGTATATTGCTTCTAGGTTTGCTGTGTCTGACAGTCGGGTTCTGTGAGGCTACTACTAGGGATTCATGTCTAGCAGAGACCAAATGCGCTCGAAGGCGAGGAACTAATATTGTCTGCGGCGGTGTTGTCGTGCAAAAAGATGCGGTGACCCGCAGCGGCAATGACAATGTATTGACTGCTATAGCAGATGTACCCCTTAAGGAAACATGACACTTCAAGCATCCCGTGTGATAATGTCTTAGCCCGTCTCGGCCATCGTCATGTCATGACCCCAGTCGCCTCGTTGATGTTGTCATCATCGTTCTAGTCTCGTGCATTCGTCAATCTCGGGTGTCTATTTCTTCCCACTCTTCTTGATACCGCCACTGGCCAGAGGGCCTTTGCCCGCCGCTTTGGCGGCCATTTCGGCGCGCGCCTTCGCATCTGCCGCTTGTCAGTCTTTCGAACGACTCGAACGACTCGAACGACCTCCCGAGAAAGAAAGTCAACAGATTTAAGGAGCCTTACCGGCCTTTTGCTTCTCGTGGAAGGCGGCATCATCCTCGTCCACTTCCTTCTGCTGTTTCTTCGGGGCCTTAAGGGGCTTCACCTTGCCGCCTATTAGGAACATCAGTCTCAAATTCAAGCCCAAGGAACAAGAGCGGAGGATGTTGACTGACCCGCTCGGTTCTGACCACCCATGGTAACTAATTTCTGGAATACGGACAAACGAGAAGATCTTCAAAACCAACGGCGAAGACAGAAACGGGCTTCAAGTTTGAATTTGTCGCAAAGGGAAGTGCTGGTAAGTCTGGACAAGAAGAGGCTAAAGTTGGGAAATGTCAGGCAAATGGCCCTAGATGCGATCGCGGGGCCAGCAGGGGTCCGTTATAGAGGCTAGAGCCTTTTAGGTTAGCCTATCACTTATCGCAAATCTCATATCGTATCTTATCTTATCTTATCTTTTCTCTACAAGCCAACGACTGCATAGTACCCAGGTACCTGAGTACCTACCTGTTAAGTCTGTGCCTCATAAGTATCATATATCCAATAAAACTCCTTCTGGGATGATATTCAAGGTAACTTGGAAGTTATGTGTCCAAAACCTAAAAGCTTTACTGGCGAGACTGGTCGACTGGTACATACATCTAGACCAAGTTAGAGGTCCACGGGTACTAATGTCTGCTAATATACCCACTTTTCTATACTTACCCAGGTTGGCAAATATGGAGCCTAGAGGCCCCACATTTGTCCGATCGCTCGTTGGGCTCAGTCTCATGAATCATGTACATCAAGCGCGACACCTTCACGTTTGATCAACCTCATCGCTAGATTCGCGACAGAACGGCTCAACAGTATCATTCCTCACAACTTCATCACGAGAACTACCCTCTGGCTTCAATCCATACAACTCCAATCGATCTGAGCCGCATCGTGATGCGACGGAGCTGAGAGGAGAAACGCTTCCCGGTTCGGCCCAATTCTTTGCATCTTGACGTGTCCGAGTTCTCTCAGCTGACATTCTGTTTCCTGTCCTAAAGATTGGGAGCGTGTTGCGCCCCTGTGCGTCCTTGCGAAGACAGAGCGAGCAAGCAAGATGGCATCGTCTAGCTCCGATGAGGGCGAGATCGTAGAGAGCCGTGATGGAAATGGAAACTCGAAGGCAACTTCACTGCCTCAGATTGATGGACATGGTGTTGACCGTATGGACAGAACGCAAGCTAGATTTTCACGCTCAAGATCCCCGGAAAGTCTGAACGGCGCGAGACGCCGTCGACGCAGCCGCTCGCCCCGCGGGCTGAAGCGATCTCACGATGAACGTGATTCCTATCGCGGTGGTCGCATGGACTCCGACCCCCGACGTTTCCGTGTTCATTACGAAGACGCTCGCGACAGCTACCGCCGCTCTCGCATTTCATATGACGATGAGGATCGCCCATCCTCGCGCTCATCAGCCACACATCTGCATTACGACGATAGGGATCGAGATAGGGATCGAACCCACGGCCGAGATCGCGACCACTATCCTGACAAGCGATCAAGGAACCGCACTCGCTCACCATACAATTCCTCACGAGGAGAGCGAGACCGGGGTGATCATTTAAGACGAGATAACGACCGAATGCGGCGAGATACGGTTCGAAATGGGACCGACAGTATGAGGTCAAGTTACCATCAGAAAAGTCCACGGCCTGCTCATGACTCTCCAGATGCTCCTAAGCCAAGATCTACAATCAAGAATATAGATGCTCCCTCTACCTCATCCGATGCGGGCTCTACTCCCAATTCCTTAGGTAATACAACGATGGGTGATGTAGCGAGGGTATATGGACCTGAAAAGCCCCTTGAAGACGAGAAGCCCGTCGATATAGATGCGGAATTAGAACGCCGCCGCCGTCGACGTCAAGAGATTCTTGCGAAGTCACGAGCAGCCCCAATGCTAGTGCAAGCTCTGCAGTCGTCTGAGAAAACAAACGGTTTATCCCCAATTCCAACACGAGGAAGCACACCCATGGCTACAGAGGCCAATACTCCGCAATCTGGTGAGCGTAACCCGTCATTGTCTAGAAACCGTTCTGCTTCTAACCCAATCTGCAGCTGTCTCATCCCCGCGTTCACCGGCATTACAGGACGGATTGTCACTCGCACCACTTGATATCGCTAACGACCAAGAGCTTATCAATACTCACGGCAACCTAAGAAACGGTGATGAGGAAGACGGCCCTTCTGCTGCGGACTATGATCCCACAGCTGATATGAGAGAGGATGAGCTGAGGGATGAGCGTCGCAATGGTCATGTCGGTCCTCATGGGCAAATTCTGCATTCTGAACAGAAAGCTGAACTACCACCAGTCCATGAAGAACCAAGCTCGAAGAATTCGAGGGCTGACGATGATGATGATTTTGACATGTTCGCTGAGGAATTTGACGAAGATAAATTCGTCGCGCCAAAGACTGACCGCCTCGACGCCGCCGATGATCATAAAGGCCCTACTGCTCTGGCACAACCCAACGCTGGTGGTATATTGGAGGGCGACGATAAAGATGGCTACTATAAGATTCGCAATGGCGAGATTATGAATGGTCGGTATCAAGTTCAATCTACCCTGGGTAAAGGCATGTTTTCGGGTGTCGCTCGAGCCGTGGACATCACTAACAAGAAGCTTGTTGCTATAAAAATGATGCGAAACAATGATGCCCTGAGAAAGGGAGGGTTCACTGAAATCGCGATTTTGCAAAAACTCAACGACGCCGATCCTGAAAACCGCAAGCACATCGTTAAATTTGAGCGTCATTTCGAACACAAGGGCCACCTCTGTTTAGCGTTCGAAAATCTCAGCCTGAACCTACGCGAGGTGTTGAGAAAGTTCGGTAATAACGTTGGTATCAATCTGAGTGCGACTCGTGCCTATGCTCATCAAATTTTTGTTGCGCTGGCTCACCTTCGTAGGTGCAGTATCATACATGCCGATCTAAAGCCGGACAACATCCTGGTGAGACATAGTGAGCCCACGTTCAATAAACCGTAGCTAATTATTGTCCAGGTCAACGAGACCCGCAACGTTCTCAAAATCTGCGATTTGGGTACGGCTATTGATCGATCCGACGCCGCAACTGCACACACCGAGATCACTCCCTACCTTGTCAGCCGCTTCTATCGCGCGCCCGAAATCATCCTCGGAATGCGATATGATTATGCCATTGACATGTGGTCTATTGGCTGTACTTTGTACGAATTGTACACTGGGAAGATCTTATTTGCAGGCGATAGCAACAACCAAATGCTTAAGGCCATTATGGAGATTCGTGGCAAGTTCAGTCCAAAACTTTGCAAACGTGGCGACCTGTCGCATCTGCATTTCGATGAGGACGGAAATTTTGTCAGCGCCGAACGGGATAAAGCACTTGGAAAGGTACGTTTTACTTGGTCCCTTGTACTTATACGTTTTGCCTATTTTGCGCTTTTCTTATGACCTATCCGTCACTTCCGATGGTCTTCTCAACATCAAATTCGTTGCAATGAGAATCTGGTCAATTCCACATACCACCTAATATCGCTGATGAGCACTTGTTTATGGAATTGCCCTTCCACTCATCTCCGGTCTTTTCCCTTTTCAGGTGTGTCCTAGGGTGTCCTATGACATACTAGAGAGCTTTCATCTTATTTCGTGTCTATATCATATGTGTTGGACTGCTTCCCCTCTACAAGCACTATTTTCTAAACCTTATATACTTACTGCTCTTGCTTTTGTCAAAGCGTCCTTTTATTCTCATATATCACAATCTGGTGAGAATAGTTTTACATGAGGGCTAACCAGCTGATTTGTTACAGACAACTATCCGCACCCTTACCATTGTCAAGCCTGCGCGTGATCTTCGTACACGCCTCATGGCTGCGTCAGGGGGGATGAACGATGTAGAATCTAGAGATCTCAACAATTTCGTCGATCTACTTGAGCGCTGTCTTGCCCTGAATCCTGATAAGAGGATTACCCCGTCGGAAGCTTTGAAGCACCCTTTCTTCCTGTCTAAAGTTTCAGGGCCCTTGAGATAAAATCACATGGTTCCGGGGATATATATAGCCGGCCGGTCTTGAGGTCATGCATATGACTCGACTATTCAAACAACTCTCTAATATACGATATACTTGGCCACAGGGACAGCATACCACACACCCCCCACGGTCTGTCAATAAGCTAGTCGGCTTTAAACCTGGTTACCAAATATTCCAACAAGTATCTGCAAGTTGTCGGCTCAAGGAGAGTATGCTATCTAGGACAGGTAGACTATAATAGAAATACGTATGAATAGACAAGCCATACATCCCAAACGCTCACCCATACATTATTCAAGCAATCCTATTTTATTGTCGGGACAGTGCACAGGGCGTGCCTCTAGGACGAATATTATAGCTAGAACAATTAGTGAAGATGGCCATCTTAGAACGCTTCGTTTCGTGAGTGTTATTGTATAAACATGAGGCTAAAAACAGGTTCGTGTCAATTACCAAGCCTCATTATGAGGGTCTAGTCCAAACGTGCTGTGGAGTCCGCTAGAACCGCTCTCATTATTTCTGAGTGCCTTGAGATTTGCACCTTGTCAAAACAACGTACGAGATGCAATGATGCTAGCAAGAGCAAGGCTTACTACTACACAACATTCAATCGCACCGCGCCTCTGGGCCAGTCCAGTCCGCCACGAAGCGACAAATGGACCCGTGGTCGTTCGTCAGCCATGGTTGCGTGGTACATGATGAGGAGTGCAATGCCTAAACTACGGACCAAGCGCACAGACGAGAGACAGCAATATACGTAGCGGAGCCAGCCCACATACCTAGCCAGTGTTGTTGTTTGCAAACGGGGAAATTGCGTTTCCTTCCGCATCCCCGGGGACATGGCACAGGAACAAGAAAATGAATGGACGTTTGGCCTACTAGCGAGTTGCACAAGCGAGGCAGGACAGCGTGTCAGAGTTGATGGTATTTGTGCAATCGATGCCTCTCTTCGTCAGGGAAGAAATATCTCTGCGCAGCTCATGTTGCACCTTAATGTTGGTCTCCTGTTGTAAGACATCATTGTTTGCTAAGAAGATGTTTATCACGGACCTGCCCTTTTTCCGTTTTACCGCCTTTTCTCCCTCGATGATGCCTGGGTGGCTCTGCGGCGGGTATCTATGCGTGATATCAGGAGGTAGGTATAACGTCATGTCCCACGTGGAACTTGCTTCGAATGTTTTACTTGAGCTATTGGTGATGATAGTTGTCCAAACGCCCTATTGTATGTATGTATTTGGTAGTCAGAACGCTGGCGACCCAAGAAACTTATCGTAGCTTCGCCCTTGTAGCCCCGAAGTCTATTTCCACCAAGATTATCTGAGGTTCACGCAAACAATCTATGTATGACAGAGCTATCTACCGACCGCCCGGCACAGGACCTATGTGAAAGAAACTCGTTTGGCGTGAACGTCGCAAATGACTTCCTCGCGCACCGCCGTGTGCCCCGAGTGGGCAAGTGAACTGTCTGTTCGTCGATTGATCAGGGGATGCTTGATGTTTACGATGTACCCCACGTAGCATGAATCGTCAGGCAAGGCACAAGAACGGTTGGACTTGTTTCTACCTTGTTGGGTGGTGAGACGTCGCATGAAGCATGAATGATATCGGCTTACGCCGAGCACCTTGAACAGCACCTCGGCGGAAAGATCATGCCTAACTAAACTATAGATCTTCCACATTACACATTGTATTATTGTTGTTGTTTTCTGTACCGCACAAACACCCAGCGCTCTCGTATCGAGACAGAGGAAGGGGGTTTGTTCCGATATGCGATGGCTACAGCTTGGGTCAAAATGTGTTGTCCTATTTCATGCGCAACGCACTCCTTTGGCATCCTTATCCTTCGGGTTCGGGCAACAGAGAACTAGTCACTCGGGGATCGGCAACCATCTCGAGCATTAAAAGCCGTGCCGCAGTTTTTTTTTGTCCCCGTACAAATCTCTTCATACCGCTCTATCACCTCATGTATGTAATTGTTGTTGTTGACTGCTAACAACGAAATGCCGCAATTCGAGAATGTACTTTGCTCCGGTACCACAGGCGAACCAGGCTGGTCTAGTGATTCCAGCACTTTGGTTCTCGCTAGTCACCTAGGTTTGCCCCTCGGGATGCTCAAGGGCTGGGACTACGATGCCGAAAGGAACTTCAGGATTGTATGCATTTGTCTCGAAGAGGATGTCTTCCGGTAAATGAGAAGCGGTTGCCGGGTGGCGGGTTAGAGAGCTCGGGTCATTCATTTGATCATTGGTCGTTGGTCATAGACACACCGCCCAGGTAAAATGATGACGCAGAATACGTCGTCAGCCTTCCCGGATTACCCACGCCCACGAGGCTGGGCTGGGCTGGCACAGCTTTACATTGCTATGGCAAGGTTTACTGTTCTAGACTGCCACCTAGGGCCCAGCTTCGACGAATACCAATGCACTTAACCGTCCCTAGCCGGGACACAACAGATACTGTATCGCAGAGTGGCAAGTGGCTGGGTGATGATCACTCAGATGAAGGTCCTGCCGAACGCTGTGGCCAGACGTCGTAAGACAGACACACTTAAGCTTTTTCATTTTTCTCTCATACGCTGCCCTTCACGTACCGTAGTAGGTACCCCTTTTACTGCCCCTTCATTCCCAACCGAGGTCGGCACTGCTCCACGTCTGGTTCTCCCGATTAATATCTCGATCGACAAGTAGTATCGTGACTGAATGAGGGGCCGATACCACTTGTCGCCGGAGGGGTTCATCCAATGTTCTTCCATGTCGGATAGAAAGCTGCCCAGCGTTGTCCCAACTGGCTTAAGAATAGATATTCAGTAGCTGTGACACGCGTACGACCTGCCAAGCCAGGCCGTAGGCCACACAAACAAGTGGGATTCACATTCTGCCCACCGTGATCGGGAACACCACATCTGAGACTGCGCCGATATGATGCCTACAGTACTCAGCACTTACAAGGTGTATATACTGATCAATCGGTATTATCCGCCCCGTCTAAGGTCGCGACTAGGAACGCAATGCAGTGGCCGGCGATTTCCAAATCGTTAAATCTGGATTTTGATTAGATAGGTCTACAGTACTGATAGGTGTCCGGCAATGCATGAGAGAAGGTCTTGGATCATCGCTGGTAGCACGCATGACCGGAAAATGGGCGGCATCACCCTCTCGACAGACATGTATGTACAGTAAGGCATTGAGGCTGTAGCTGAACGTTCGTCTTTCCTAGCGCGCGGCAGTTGATTGGAAGCAAGCGCCTTTGCTGTCGTCGATGATTGTGGCTTGTGGAAATTAAACGTTCCAGATAATGTGTCGCCGGGTCACCCGCTCTGCATCCTACCCAATCCGAACCACCGACGGCCCCCTGGGGTTTTTTTTGGAGGCCGATGAAATACCGTATGCGGGCAGCCGAAGGATGCAGACCTGTCAGATCTCGTCCCGGGACACTGGCGGATCAGGCAGGTTCTGCGTCATCATCTTTTGGGTTAGACATGGCAAGACAGGGCCTGACAGGGCCATACATTTGTCTGCATATTCTGACATAGAGTGGATAATCGTAACCGAGTTCTTTCTGGCCGGGCACAGAGAAACGGTAAGTAGGTATGTATGTGTAATGTGTACAGACAACGGCCCCCTAGTCCTGATAGAGGGTCAGGACTGGCCGAGAGAAGCGTGACGAGGCACGGGCGGCACTCCGAACATCTGACGTACCTACTGTACAGTATCCCACTGGCTCACGAAACAGCGGCGATTCGCTGCACAATAGTGTTGCATCGATGGTTGAATACTGGCAAACGGCAATCGTGTGTACAGGATGCTGTCGGCCCTTGGAAGGATCAACACCATGTACTACATACAATACACTAGAGCCATGTTTGATAGCCGAATGTGTTACCCTTTCATCGTCCGATCTGCGCCCCAGTGAGTAAGCCGTCGAGGTCAGAGATCTGAATTCTCACATCAGCATCAGCATCAGCGTCTGGGAGTATCATTGGCGCACGAGCATCAAGGGTATAGGATGACTAGGGGTGCTTCATCTTGGTTTACTACTACTACTGTAAGTAGTATAAGTCGTATACACAAACAGAAAGCACAGATTGAATTCATTTCGGTCAGATACCTACATCTGTACCTAATACGATGACAGTCTTATAGTGATACCAAGCTTATTGTGATACCTACTGTAAACAATCTGACCCAGCCGTACTGAGTACTGAGGCATTAACACTCACGATCCTATCACGTGGGAAGGCGGACTGCAAGTAATCCGTACTGTAGAGGTTATTTTACTGGATAATCGATGATACATTCCTAGTAGACGCCCGTGATATGTGGCAACAAATATCATCCTGCCAGTTGCACCTCCCAGAGCCGTTTCACCCAAATTACTTAATAAATAGACTGATGGAGCCATCTACCGAAGCATCAGATCTTCCATAATCCCGGGCCCTTGACGTCAAATACTAACCAAAACAGGCAGTTCAGAAATACTATTGGCGATCTAGGAGGATGTGTAACGGTTTCTTTCGCGGCGATGGGAATGAAGAAAAAAAAAAAGCGAATGAGAACGTGACAGTGACGAGATTTCACATTCTGCGGAGGAACACGCGGGGCCCGGAGATTTGTTGCTGGTTACAGAAACTTGGTTGTTTACAGTACACTACCTAACACCACAGCGTCGCTGATGACGAGTACGATCAGCGGCTTCTGGCTGGACCAAGTTCCCAAGTATAGCAGTTGCCGGGGATTGTTGCGTTTCTATTGGATTCGCTCACAGCACAGCGGCATAACGCGGTAATCTTTCGTCTCGCCCGAATGTGCGGCCTTGGAACGACATAATCGCCGTCGGTGGGTGTGCACAGGATCAGCGTCGAGATGAAAATTCGAACCTGCGCTGCTACATACAGTACTCCGTGACCCTGGCCGTATGTACATACAGTACCTATCTCGCCTATTGCCTTCTACCTACAGTATTGCCGATCAAATACCGGCTTTTTGGGCAGTGTGGCCCTTCCTTGGCCTTCCTACTGGACCCCCCTACACTAGGATTCCGGACCAGAATTATGCGCTCAGGCCTGGCTTCGGCGAGACGCGAGAGACCTACCCGCCCGAATGCCCCCATGTTAGTTGGCTACAGTAGGTAGGTATGTACTGTGTATTCGATTAAGCCGCCTATGCAAGGGCGTTTGATATTACGAGCGCGATGGAACGCAGTTTGAGAACCGTCTGGAAGATGGGACGACCTCGTGACATGGTAAGTGGTGTCTTGGGGTGTCCAATGTCTCGGACGTTTCCTTGAGCTGGGTAACAAATGCTACGATAATGTCTACGAGCGCGTCGATGCGATCGAGACGATCGCCTGGCTTCACCGTGGGAGTAGTGTAGGTAGGTATTACTGCTCACATTATCGTTTCTACCATGCGGTATAGGACTTTGTGAGTCTCGCCCCCCAGTGGCGATGCAAACGTCGCCGAAGCATCCCCATCGCCACGAGCAATACCTACTACGTACTTGGCTCTTCCCTACCCTACACTATGTACAGCACAGCACATCCAGCATTGTTGTTTGCTGTACGAATATCCCAAAGGAGTAACTGCAGCGATTTTGTAATTCAGCGGTGAGTTTCAAGCAACTTACTACTATGTAAGTAGACGAGGTAGAGTATCATCCAGCAACCCACTTCAGCAGTAGTAAGTAGCATCATAATAGGAGACCAAGGGCAATGGGCAATGCGATATGCGATCTCGTAGGGGACAAACGTGGAAACAGACCAGGTGTAGGTATCGTGATGTTAAAGAGACTGTAGTATACTAGGGAGGCACCTCTGCCCGTCTATTGTCATTATTCACACCAAGGTAAGCACTTCTCTTATTGCTTTGCAAGAATTAGCGAGTAATTCGCAGCTACGGACGGCACGGTATTTTTTAAACGGTCTGCGCAAATTGGCATCCGGCATCCTTCAAACCAAAGGGCCAACAACTCTTCATTGGCCGCCTTCACCCGTCCTGACCACGGGTTGGCGGTCGACCCCCGGCCTGTACAGCCTCACTTCTCTCCCGGGATGTGTGGGCTTGTCAAACCAATTTGTGATTCCTTGCAAGGCTGTTGCATGCGACACGGGCGGGAAGACCAGAACATGTCTCATTCCCCACCCACGTCGGAGATAGTGGTGCGGTTCCTCTGTGGGTTGGCCAATGACAACATCGCAGTCATGACCGCAATATCGAAAGCTGGCACTGCCGCCATCGAATCAGAACACCCGGTGGCTGCCCACTCGTTGGCGCCATTGGTCATCCAAAACATCTGCATGCAGACCTTGCATTGGGGACGCACTAAAGTATGTTAGTAGCTTCTAGTGTACTAAGTAGTAGACATGTGTAGCTTTGCTGGCACAGACGTTGCCGCTTGGGGCAATGATTGGCAGGCTAGTTCGTTGCCCATGAGTGTCTTGTCGTTCTCGTGCGAGAATCAGAGACAACACCCTCTGTGCCGCTGACCGAAAGCGCTACGCCCCATGGCTGTCTGTTTACTGCCAACACGCAACTTGCTGAAAGAGAGAGACTGGGGCATCACGACGGCACGGATCATATATCAGACACGGCGTATTAGGTATATCCCGTCAAAAGACATTTACCCAACTGTAGCAGAACTGTAGGTAGCTGAATAGACACGACTCCCTCAAGTTGAAAGTAGGTAATGTACCAGCACGCCAATATTGGTGTTAGGGCGAGTAAGGCGAACTACGAGGTAAGCCAGTAGAAATCCTTCCATCAAAGAATCTCCACAGACAATTTGACGATCCATTACTAGCTTGGAACAAAGAAGAAGAGGAAGATAATAATAATCTCGATGACTTTTGTGACGAAATTTGCATGGGTAACTGCTCCTCCGTAAACTACACAACATACATATGGGTATCGAGGTATCTCCGTGTATGTATGTAGTGAGTGTACCGATAGTAAATTGAACCAACGCTGATTGCTGTCAGGATTTGAGTCTTGATCAGCACTGAATGACGAAGCATGTTCCAACAGAATATCAGGTAGAACTAAAGGGCCAGCACAACTTTGCGGTCTCAGAAGCCCCGTCTACTGCCCGTCCTTACGACATAATGTAGGTATTACTTTTAACCAAGCTTGACGATAAACCAAAACCTTGTACGCATACAGTACGACAAATTAAAGCGCGAGCCAGATTGAAGAAGCGGCGGATCGAAGACTCTGTCAAAGCCGAATTATGTAGGTATGTAAAGACCGCATTCTACTGTAGATAAAGCCAGACTATTACTTCTCGGGCCGCGATAGACCTATTCATTGTTCAATAGTACGAATGTTGAATCGCGTACTGTAATTGAGGCAGAAGCAAAACTATGCGAGTCACCGGCACAACAAGAGGAAGAATGTGGAGCGTCAGCAGCCACTCGCCTTCGACTTGTCATTGTCAATAAATGTTTTCTGTGTTGTGTACTGAGTAGGGGAACCGTACTACCTACTCAGTAAGTAAAGGGGGCCCGGACCAGGCGACTGATCACACGCACGCCCCCTTTCTTTTCACTTCCCCATTCTTTGTTTTTTTTTCTCTTGCGTCTCCGTCCTTCCTTTCTCTTCCTTCTACTAAGTATGCAATGTGGTGCAGAGATCGCTTTTACAGTACTGTATATATTTTACAGTTATACACTACTATAGCGCGTGCGTACTACGCTATACTAGGTAGTGTATAGTATTGTCCACTCTCCGCCCGCGCCGTACATACTTACTTATACATATAACTCAGTACATAGTCGTTGGCCCGCCGTAGTTCATCGACAGGGGCTGAGTGGCTCGTCCAACTTTTCAGGGCGACCATGACCGCACCAAGACCTTTCGCTAGCCCAGGTTCTGTCTAGGGTGTGGTATTAAATATTGGAACATGGCTCGTGGCCAGAATTGGCGCACACCAAGGCAACACCGCTCGACTAATAACAGCAGGCGTCTGAGTGGGTAATTTATTTTGGTGTGTCAGACATGATCCTTGTCCTCGTTTCCTCGTATGCTACGTACTGGCTACCGTCGTATGATATGTATCCACAGGCGAAGTCTCTAGGTTAGAGTACCAACAAGCCAAGCCTCAATGCTTGCCTCCAGCCGTGCCCTTTTGCCCTTTTGCCCTTTTGCCTTTTGCCCATCCTCGCCCATCCTCGCCCATCTTGACTTGCTCATCCGTTCGTCTCCAAGTGGAGCGCCCTAAAAGCACTTGGGTCCTTTTCCCAACAACCCCTGCCTCACCTCCCGTACTGTGTATGTACACACTACACCACAACAGTATACCCCGGCAAGCGGTCCCCACAGAAGCCCACAGGAATAGGCAGGCCGCCTTTACGGCTAGCGCCATCGAATTTAAGAATAGCGCAGGTGTGGGTGAGTGTGAGAGAGTCTGTGTGAGACATGGGTGGATGATGTGGATGAAGTGGCTGTTTATTACACACACAGTCGCGGACTGTCGACTCACTCGCTCACCAGGTCAGCCAAGGCGAAGAAGGTTGAGCCATCCAAACGACCTAAGACAGACCCTTGTCCTATACTTTCCAGTACCGTCTCGAATTGCAGGTACCTAGTGTGGTCTAGTACGGGGATCGTTGATATCCCAGATATCTATCTATCATCATCTACATCTACATCAATCTCCCACCAGCCGCATTCTGCATGCTGGAGCTGCTGCTTCAACCCTCACGACAACTCACCTCGTTCCTTACACTCACCACCAACACACATACGCATCCTCTGACACCATCACGACAGCGCCAGGGAAGCCCGATGCTAACTCACCGTTGCTGAGTTATCTCCCCCCCCTCCCTCTTCCCTCTTTCTCACCTTCTTCCACCGAACGTACCGAGAGCTATCCGTCCGTTTGGTTTCCTGGACTCTCCCGCTTGGATATTCGACCCAAGGAGCTTTTGCCGTGGATCTCTCTTTTTCTCTTGGCTGTTGTTTTGGTAGAGGACGTCTCTTAGAACAGGCTGTCCATTCTCTTTTTTCCTTTGCTTGCTTACTTTCTTTAAAGTCCAAGGCCGGGTATTTTCCAACAGGACCATAATAATCCAGAGGATACCATGAATCATGCAGCAGTATACGGATATCCCACACCCCCGGCATCGCCATTGTACGACAGCAGCAAGTCCACATATTTACAACAGCCATTTGCGATACCACCAGCTTGCCCCCAACGCTATATTCCAATTGCGCCAGAGGAGAGACTAGGGAAGTTCCTTGGCCAGAGTCTGCAGTTAGTAAAAATCATTGGTACCGGTGCATATGGTGTAGTGTATCTGGCCGTCGACGTTACCACTAGCACCCAATATGCCGTTAAGACGCTCAGCAAATTTAATGCCGATGGATCACCACTGGACAGGCGACAATTGGACTTCCAACGCCGAGAACTTCGACTTCACTATCTAGCTTCTGCCCACCCCAATGTTGTGTCCATGCACAAGATTGTCGATGACCCGGACTGCATCTACGTTGTCCTGGAATTCTGCTCCGAAGGAGATCTGTTTTACAATATCACCGAGTGTGGCCAATATGTGGGTAAGGACGACATGGTCAAGAGTGTTTTCCTCCAAATCCTGGACGCCGTTGAGCATTGCCATGCATTGGGTATCTACCATAGGGATCTGAAGCCGGAGAACATCCTTGTCTCGAACCAGGGCGACACGGTGAAGCTGGCAGACTTCGGACTAGCTACTGCCAATGACCGATCCGAGGACTACGGCTGCGGTTCGACATTTTACATGTCTCCAGGTAGGGACCTTCGCGCGAACCAGAACATCCCCGGCAGCTATCAGACTAACTAACTCTCTTTACTCTATATAGAATGTATGGACCCATCGTCTAGGAGACCGTTTTACTATTGCGCCCCTAATGACGTCTGGAGTCTTGGCGTCATTCTGGTAAACTTGACGTGTGGCCGTAATCCGTGGCGCCAGGCGTCGTTTGAGGATTCCACATACCGCGCGTTTACCAGGAGTCAGGATTTCTTGAGGACCATTTTGCCATTATCGGACGACCTCAATACGATTCTGGGTCGTATCTTCACCCGCAACCCAGATGAACGAATTACGTTACCAGAGCTGAGGACTAGAATCCTAGCTTGTTCCAAGTTTACCATTCCGGCGACGCCACAGGCATTACTTACTCCGCCAGCATCGCCTGAACCCACTAACTACGTTAACCGCGAGGATGCTCTTGACAATCTGAGCTACGACGCGCCACTTTCTCCCACTGGCTCAGACTCGGATGGCGAGTCCACCTGCTCTTCGGATGAAGGATCTCTCACGTCGAGCTGCTCGACTATTGATGATCTGGACGACGACGAGATCTTCCAGATACAGAATGAGAAAGTCCCCACACAGGAGCCCCAACTGTTCGACCCAGAGGAGCCAAATATGCCATTTCCACAGGAATTTGTCCCCCAATACGCCGGACCTGTCCGCGGAGCTTACCAACCTTGCAACCCCTGTACTGATCCAGCTCTCGCTCAACCCAACTGCACTGCCAACAAATTTACCTTCCCATACTTTTGGGACGTGGTGAATCGGTATGCACAGGCACCTCAATTTCACCAACCCAACCCCTTTCATCAGGCCCAGTTCCCCCTGTTGGCCAACTTCCAAGGTTTCTATTAGCCTTACTGATTCCCTTGGTCTCGTACTTGTTCTAGTTCAGGGACATATTCAACTTCAAAATAATGTTGCTTCGTTCTTGGACATGATTCGGATCGCGGACCAACCAGGAGTTTCCATTAACTCCCACACGGACCGTTTGGGCCATACGAAAAATCCCATGATATCCACTATATGTTTTAATAACTTGCCGACTACAATGGCGACAATATCTGGATGACGACATGAAAAAGGATTCCAAAAGGAAAAGCGTCCGGAACTTCTATCGTTTCTCTGTATTTTTTATATATCTTTTTTTTTTGTTTATTACAGCGTGGAGTTGGATGGATACTAGAAGGTATCGACCGACGAAGACGTGGCGACCGTGCAGTCGAGACACTTTTTTTTTTATCCTTTATTAAATTTTGGGAATGGACATGCCCGAAGCATCGTCACCATATGGCGCAGGACACGGCATTGGAACCTTTTCCTTACAAGACTGGAGCTCGAGCGGCTTTACTGACGTTTAATCTGCCGATGCTATTACAAGGGTTCCGACTAGAGATGGAGGACCCGATACTTTCGCTTGGATGATACCACACAATATTTCTTGTTTCTGGAGGGTTGTTTGGGGTCGCTATGTTGATACACGAGCCCGCGAAGCTCTGGTAGGGGCGGATCATGGGACACGATATTAGAACAAAGACGGGTCAATAGCCCAATCGACAGCGCACAGCAACCTCGACGAGTTGGCGTTAGTCTCACAAATTACGTTACGTTTTTACGGTGGTGGACGCTTAGCCGATGAGCCTAGCGATCCCCTGGGTTGAGGATGTCCATCACAAAAAGATAGACTCTTCATAGCCCAAATACAATGTTACAGCGCAATACCGCTGATATATACACTATCACCCTTGGTCCTTGTAATGCGGAATCCTAAGTGATATGATTCTTGTGTGTTTCGTTACGATTTCATGGTATTCGTTTGATATCATGGCCGCTTTGCCTGTAGCATTAATTCACCCGGTAGAGAAGAAGTCTATGTGATTCGCCAGCAGCAGTCGACGCCACCCGCCTTACTTTCTCGACGCACCCATTATGGCCAGGGCTTGCAAAGTACCTTAGGATGGCATGGGGACGTTGCATCGAGGCCTGTGTGTCTGCATGATTCTGACTGCGTTCGGTCCAATCTCGAGCCAGAGAGCCGCAGCCGACTACCGTCTAAAATGCAACGCTAGACCGACTGACTGCATTAGTCTTGGCTTTTTTTTTGCTTCCTTACACCTCTCCTTTCTCTTACCTACAGTAGTGCCGCGTGGTTGGTGTACTAAGTAGATAGCTGGAAAACTTCGAGGTTGGTTTTGGGATGTCCTACTGGTGCGATACGTCGATACTAACCTTTTCCCCCATCCTAACATACATAGTAGTACACCGTTCGTTCATCCATCCCGTAACATTGCACAATACTGATACCTACTCTACTCTGGTCATAGGAACCCCGAGTTTTTCACGTGGAAGAACACGGAAACGGGCCCGTGGCGAAATCTCAGCTGTTAACAGCTGCATTCTGGTTCAGTCGTTCAATTATTTGCCGATATAATAGGTAGCTACTGTATTTATTTCCATTGAACGTGCGACTGGTAACTGATTGGCCATGGGTTATTCCGGTTTACATCGTCGCTAATTCTACCTAGATCAATAGCGACAGGTTTGATGGTAGTGTAGAGGTCTTACCGAAAGTAGTGTACTGTGTAGATGGAAAGATAACAGGCGGCCAACCTGGTCCTGGTTAGCTGCACCTTGGGGTCAGCTTTTCGCTCCTTTACACTTTGCACGCGCGCGCAACTGTTGCCGGCTACAACTACACTGCAGGACATCCTCCTACCGTATGTATATCGACGGGTAATATCGATCGTAGGACCCAGGTATCTCGGCTCTTACGGGCTTCTCGACTGACTCGGCGGTTGACGCTGAGCCAAGCTGCAGGCTCTTGTTGTTACCCAGTAATCACCGACAGAACCTCTGCGTTCGGCCTTCAACCAAAGAGTTGATCGTCATTTGTCGATCCTTGGAAGGACTCAAATTGTATTACAGTACTCAGTACTCGCCCGCATAAAACTCACTGCGCGACGTCAGGTTGCAGTGCAGCGAGCGGCGGCGGCGGCAGCAGCAGCAACAACATGGGAAGCCGTGGCATTGATAGGCATTTCGAATTATAATAGCATCATCACACTACACCAACCTTAGATCTGGGCCAATTATTATTATGTAGGTCCTGCGCTGAGGTCGCATGCGCTAGAGTGGGCTGTAGGAGATATGTAGGTTAGTACTCAGTATGTAGAGCTGCACCGAAGTGTAGAAAGGGAAAAGGGGTATGGAAGGGAAAAAAGACGGTAGCCCAATTCCATTCTTCTGCCCATTCCTTACCCACTTGTCCCTTCACACCCCGTTCCTAATGATACAGTAGTGCGCTCCCGATGCATTGGTGTGTGGGATTCGCAATCCTCAATACCTACTGTAGTGGTTAATGCAACATGAGGCCTACACGGCCTACACTAGTAAGGAAAAAGTAAGTGAGCCTTGCCCTTCCTCAAGTCCCCTGCCTACCCACCCCCCGTGTATTCTTTCCTGATTTCCTCGTCGACCGGCGACGCATCACCAAGACCGGGCGAATCAAGTTTCGGCTAGACTGAGAATGGAGTCGTATGCCACATGCGCATCGACGCTTTCGGGAGTGAAAGGGGGGCTGGTGGTGCTGGCTGCCCTTATCCATCAACATGGGATACTGTATGGACCCTCTTCCGCGTGCCTGATTGGATCGTGACACATGGCGGTGAAAAAAAGAGATTCGTGTTTCCTTTGCCTGCCCCCATTCATTCCCTTCTTTTCGAAAGGATTGGTAAGAAGGGAAGGAAGGGTACTACTGTAAGGAAGACGGCTAGCTACCCTTCGACTTGCAGACTTGCATTGCTACTGAAATGCAATACCTAGTAAGTAGAAAGCCCGGTGTCCAGGTGTGAAATCCCACATCAGATCCGCCCTAGAAGTGCTGATCCAATGGTGTCGCTGCTCATCGACACTCCACAAGCTCATTCTAACCTAACCAACGGCAACGAACGCTATGAGATGGGACCACCCACAGAACACCCAAGCGATGCCCTGGTCGGAAAATATCTATTTGTGTGCGTGCGTGTGTGTGCGTGATCGATCATGAGACCCAACTTATAACAAGAATAACGCTCGATCTGATACGCTTGATGATGACCGTCTCGTGCTGGGTCGGATATTCTATAGGGCTATACTAAGTAGGTACCTATGCACTGCGCGAATGTCTTACCGTTGCCAATACCTACATACCTACTCTATACCGAGCCAAGTATTGCATCTCTTGAGACTACCGAGTAATACTATGTACAATACAGTATCCGCCATGGCCTCGCCAAGGCTCGGAGCTTCCCTGATGGGTGTGTGGACACCCGGGAAAGACGGAGGCGGTACGCAGCAATGAGCGGATGTGAGGCCATCACCGATATCACGATTCGGTGGGTGTGCCTTGTGCCCCATTGTTGTTGGTCGTGGTTGGTATGGAGAACTTTGTGCGTCGGTGGAGAGAGAATATGCAGTGTTAGTGACGTGGTTGCACCCGATAAGAGACACCAACTGCAGAGCGTGAAGCAGCCCGAGAGGGTCTAGTCTAGTCTAGCCTAAGAGGAACTAGCCTGTTTTTTCATGGCTTTCGGGGGTCCGTGATCTTATAAGTGTTCACTACTGTTCTGTTAATACATACTGTAGGTAGTTGCTGGCAACCTCTAGACATATCGATCCACTAGGGGGACATCCTACCTATTACTAAGTAAGTACGTATGTAGGTATGTATGTAGTGTGGTCAAAGGGCCTAGTTGTAGACACCTGATCATGTTTGACTGCGTGTCATCTCCTTCACTGCCTCGACTGCTTACCTCTAGTTGATAAAATGGAGTCATGATCTACTCAACACCATTGCAGTGTCGTTGATCCTCGGTAGAGTTGCCACTTACATGTAAGACACAATCCCCTCCAACTGTTTCTTTTGGAGTGGTTGAAATCTCTGATGGTAGTTGGTGATGAATATAATTATCATGATGATGACGATGTCGAGCTTACGCGCGTCAACATTGAGCAATGACACTCAATCATCGGACAGTAGTCTAGATTGGAACGAGGTTAGATGGTAACTATGTTCTCTTTCTTCCTTCGACGCTTTGCGAATGAAAAGGTTGCTGCTGCCTACGGTACATCTGTAGTGCCTTACGTGGTAGAGATTTTTTTCCAAGCTTTGAAGAAGGCAAAGTTTCGACCGTAGCATCAGTAACTATGCTGTACATACCAGGCATAAATGGATTCCAATCAGACAGTCTGGGGGTTCCATCCACTATACGCCCATGTTCACTGCAGATGCAGATGTAATGGTAAGTACACATTGCTGCCGTGTTGTATTATGAGCATCATGTTGCACTGTAGCCTAGCCCATCATGAACGACGTAGTTCGGTTGAATATGAGAAGGGGGGCACACAAGGTAGGCCACATTTCGATATTTCGGTGTTACCTACTCCCTTCCTCCAGCGGCGTGAAGGAGCTGATATGAGTCGTCTCAGCCTTTTGCACGTATGTTGCTGATGGTAAATGCACGTCAGTTGAATTGTTCACCGGATACTCATCTTGATTAGTCGAGATCGAAACGTAAGGCAACACCTGCGGAATCAAGGGTGCCTCTACTGCACAGCTGGTAAGCATTTGACCACTTACTTGTCTTGGGTGCCGGATGATTCGGACAAGGCGCAAGCCTCGTGGCAGCTAGCATTAACATTATGACAAGTCTCAGCCTCGGCCAGTACCTTTGGCGCTTGCCTATTCCATTGCACGAGAACTAAACTGTGTCTTGCGGTCAGACCTAGCCCAGCCCCGGCTTACACCGTTGTGCTACATTGTTTTAAACATCCTACGTAATAAGACACCAAAGTGTCTCCTACACTTATTGTCTCATGGACTTCCCTATTTTCGTCCCTCCTTTCCGGGGCGTCAGTGTCTAGCAATCCGGGCACCGGCTACGAAATGTTTAAGACCACGGCTGCCATGTGTTATGATGAGTCACCATGGACATTGGCTGCCAGTTACTCACAAACTAATTCGCACTGGCGATGTTTACCGATACTGAAAACTCATCCCTGGAAGACGTGACTCGCAAGCCCGCGCTTCGCGACTGCAAACTGTACGGGGTGCTATTAGAGAAGCTATCTCGGCTTTCCGATCGAATCCCACCGGCCTCAGACCCAGGCCCAGACCTGGACCGTTGTTGTTGTCGTTGTTATTGCTAAGCCAGGTATATAAACTCTAAATATCGGGGCGCCTTCCATCGGCCGTCTGGGATAATTTATATGGGGCGCATAGTTGATTTTAACGTGCGCTGTTCCGAAACTTCTTGTCACCAGTGCCGTCAAGCAGGTTAGGTGTACTCAGTATGATCCCAGGTCGTGTGGCAGATGACTGGCCTAGCTGCGTGAAGTCAGAGCGATTACCCGCAAATGTGCGCGCTCGATGGCACCGTCATCTGCATTGTCTGACTCGTGTGACCCGCAGCGATTCGAAGATGGCTGACGTGTAGCTCTGGACTCCAAGCATGAGCCGATCACACAGACTACCATCTCAAAGCGCCGAGCGTTTGAAGTTAACTATCAGGCGCCATGCTATGGGCTATACATCTAGGCGCCCAACTGAATTGGGTTCCGCCGTGGCAAGACGGCGCAGTAACGAGTCAGTGGCACTTTTCTCTGGTGACGAAAGTGTTGGTAATGTAATCAAATCACCAACATGAGCAGAATGTGAGGAATCTACTACGATGGGTCTTGTTCCTTCAGGGAGAAGCCCACAAGCTGCGTCGACCTCAAGTGGAGAAAGTATCCATTTCCATATCTTTTCATATAGACTTTACAGACACTATAGCATCAAATAGCTGACAGCCTTCCGCAGTCGCGTGCATTCCCAAAAAGCGGAGATATCGCCAACTCCTTGCGAGCCACGAAGCTTTACATCACCATCCATAAGCTTCCCCTAGTTATCTCTTGACGACACTAACGATTGATGTCCGTAGCCATAGGGTTGGCTCTAGTTGCTTGGCTCCAACGGGCCACCGGGAACAGGCTGATCGGGTAGTATGGGACCACCGGGGACAGTTCCACCGGGAAAGAAGAAGTCTCGCTTCCCCGGGGTAAATGTCGTAGTGGTGCCGTCAGGAGACGAAACAATGGTGATGCCGTACTTGTGGAGTTCGGCCGCAATAGCGTTAAGACGGTCCCGAATGGGCTTGGGCCCGTTGGTACCGAACGTGTGGAGCAGTGTCTCATACTCGAGCTCCAACGCGGCGATCTTGGCCTTGGTCGGGTCCGTACCGCTGACTATCGTCTGGCGCTTGTTCGACGGGTTCAACCCGCCGGTGGTCGGTGTTCCGATTGTCGTCGACCCGGTCGGAGTCGGGGGCTGGTCGCCGCCCACTCCCCACCATGTAGAAGGGTCGCCTATGGTGAATTGGCGCTCCTTCACCTCAGCGTCTCGCTTGTTCGATGGCGTGATAGGACCAGTGATGGGTGGGAGAATAATGAACGTGGGCTGAGGATAACCGCCCCCGATAATTACATCTCTCACCGATTCTCCCGTCGTTTTTGTGGCCTCCATAATTGGAGCTGCGTGAACAAGGGCCGCAAGGGCCGCGAAGGCTAAGGTAGCTCGATACATGATGTCTGTGTCACCGTCTATGCGAAAACTTGCGCTTAGGAATGGGTTTAGTGTTGATCGTGTTTCTATCTTGCTTAGATAGCCTTTCCTTCGTCATTGTCGATCACATCCGTATTTATAGAGCTGATATAGAGCTCGATTTCATCACCAGTAAGTCGGGAAAGATAAGAAACTAGAATAGAACAAGCTCCCTGCAAATAAGACGCGGAAGTTCATCTAGACGCAATTTCGATATATGAAGTTTGGCGCGAACTAGCCCGCGACATGTAAATATCCGGTGCCATTTACCCGGGTCGAGTCTCCTGGAGAACCATCGAATACACGTTGTTGTTCGTGATAGCGTCCCAATCGTCTGTTCCATGCCAAGCGAGAATGATTAAATAGGAAACACTAGAGACGTCTTAATAGTTGAGCCTATAACAAACCGCCGAAAGTGTCGCCATCGTGGGTCTTCCCACACAGACTATGCAAGGATGCGTGAAGGACGAGGACGTTCATATCGAGTGACCGAAGACTCTATTTTTGGGTATCGACACATACAAGCCTGTCCGGTCTAGATTTTAGCCATTTCTTGTCTGGATGAGTCTAATGACCAAGACTCGAATGTTGACGGATTGTAGACGTAACCATCCATAGACAAATCACTACCTTGAGCGGTTCGAGGCTATCGAACGATGCAAGGGGCTTGATCTCTTGAGATGCCGAGAATGGCTGAAAATGGCCAAGGTTATTGCGATGATTTCTAGCTACGCCGGATTCAACCGTTATCTTGTGACGAACATATGATGGTGCTAGAAATAGAAGCAAGTCATCATCCTAAGACTGCGTTGACGAAGAAACTGGATCTCGACTGACTGAAATCGAAAGCAGCACACTCCCTTGCCCTGACATACCGGGTACAATCGCGTTGAAGATCCGGGCCTGGCCAGGCTCCTGTAAACCGAAACACAAGCAGTTACCAGGCGTCGGATGCTTGACATCTTGTCTCGGTGTATTCTCCTTAGAATACCACACACAGAACTGTGGTACAGATCGTTCCAGGCTACAATGGCTGGGCCTAGAGTAGTCTCTGGAGAACTGAGGGACCCGGTTGCTTCTGCGGTGCGAATATAGATTGAACAAAATACGAGCAGGAACGGACTTAGAGCCACGAAAAGGCACATGGTGACGTTCCAGAATCATTGGACTTGGCATGATTACCTCGCAGCATGCCGTTGACGTACGGCTGCCTCCTGTCTCTCGCTTCTGCGACAGCATGACCGTATCGACAGTATCGTCTTTCTCTAAATCCCCGCCCCGAAGAATAAGACAGCACTAGTCAACGTAAGCCTCTGTTCCGAGGTTTCCTGATGAGGCCCTGTCTCGGTAAAGAGTCCCAGATAACCGCAACAAGCTGACCACGTTATAGCCTAGTCTGGATATGCGACGACTTAGTCCCTCGAGTGGTCGGGGTCCAGACCGCCTGAAGGACGTGCCACTAGGGTGGAATAAATGTTGGGTGCTCGATACCTACTACCTAGCTGACAAAAGGTGGCGTATGTATCAGTGGCTGACAATCTAAAATGCTCCCAGGTCTGAAGCAGCCGATGTGAAGACGTTATATCTCGACACTGTTATCAATCACATCTTTTGGACAACGCCAAAGGCTGTCGACACGGGCTTCCCAAACGGACTCAGGCGTAGATGAGGAGCTTTCCTCAAGCGACCAGGAGGGATTGACCACTGAGTATACATGCATCCATCTGGAAAACGACCAAGCTGTTGTTGTCGGTGCTCCTGACTTCAGAACGTGAAGTACTGGGAGAATTCGGATTTCTCTTGAAACGGTGCATATCCTTTTATCGACATCTTCCAATCTGGTCACCTCTAACTGGCTGTGCTAGCCCTGTATTCAGACAGCTTCTCATAACGAAATAGACTTATATAGCTCGATGAGTAGTCGGCATCCTCTAACGTGTGAACGCCGCTCTTCTTTCAATACTCGACCCATTACCGAGATGATCGATTTGAGTGCGGGAGGGGTCTCGCTCATACATGCTACTAGGCATTGTGAGGGTTATGTTCTCTTGCTCATGACGATATACCACTAAGGTAAAGATAACCGGAACCTGATACCTGCTTCCTAGTAGTATTGGCATGTGAATGTCTTGTCAGTGTCAAGCAATCTGCATACAGAATACGGTAGGTAAGGACCTACTCAGTACCTAAGTACTGTAGGTAGCACTTAGCTACCCCACCTTAGCCCCAGACTAAGACCCAGCCGGGGTTGGAGAGTTGCCTTAGTGGCCGTCCACCTCGGTTCTTGGTTGGAGCTACGGTATCGTGGGGTAGCTTGTAAGCGACGTGCTACAACAGCTTCCTATCACTGTCCACCTACAACCAACCCAGGCGGCAATCTAAGCGGCAACCTTCCCAATGGCCTCCAGTTCGAGCGCCGTGCTGAGGCGGGCTCTGCTCTACGGTTTGTTGTTCGCGCGCCGACCAAACAGCCGCCGGCTAACTCGACAGCAGTGCCCGCCTCCTCGCCGCGGATGCTGACCAAGTCTCTCGGTCTAACCAGCGACAACGTGACCTACGACCTCGAAGATTCAGTAACGCCGACAGCAAAGCCGCAAGCGAGGACGGCGCTGCGCGAACACCTGAATAGCCTCAAATCACGGCCATCCACTATCCGCGAGCTCGCCGTCCGCATCAATGCCGTCGAGACGTCGTTCGCGCTTGACGACCGTAAGTGATCTCCCGAGCCATTCTCTTTCTCTGAATCGAGCATTCTGAGGAAGACTGGGTTGGTACTTTGAGAAGCTTTCCCGGCCTTCCAAATACACTTCACAAGAGTTATAAATCAACTACAAAAGAGGAAAGTTATCAGCGACAACTGACCCGGGCGCTCTCATGTGCTATAGTAACCGCCCTCGCAAAGCTGCCCCAGCTCGACGCCATCGTCATACCAAAGGTGAACAGCGCCAGCGACCTGACCTTCGTAACAGATGCCCTCCGGCACCTGGCGCCAGAACGGCATTCCCCGTCGTCACCGTCAGCGAGCCCCATAAAGCTGATAGCTCTGATCGAGTCCGCGCGCGCGGTGATGGACCTACCCTCCATCTGCGCCGCGTCCCCGTACCTCTCCGGCTTGATCTTTGCGGCCGAGGACTTTGCGCTCGACATGTCCTTGACGCGGACGCCGTCGCTTTTCGAGTTCCTGTACGCGCGCTCTGCTATCGCTACGGCCGCTCGTGCCGCCTCGTTGCCGAGCACCATCGACCTCGTATGCACGTCATACAAGGGCGAGGAAGGCCTTGCGCGTCTGGAGGAAGAATGTCGGGGCGGCAAGGCTATGGGCTTTAACGGCAAGCAGTGTATTCATCCGTCGCAGGTCGACGTGGTGCAGCGTCTATTTGCACCTGGTGAAAAGGATGTCGAGTGGGCCGTTCGCGTCGTGATTGCCGATGAGAAGGCTGCGAGGGAAGGTAGAGGCGCCTGGACACTCGACGGCGCCATGATCGATGCGCCTGTTGTAGGCAAAGCTAAGGCAACCGTTGCCAAGGCTGAGGCCTGTGGAATTGATGTCGAAGCACTGATGAGCAGATGGAAAGATCAAGAACCGGAGTAATGAAAAGACGGATATGTTTTTAACCGCATGAAAGTGTCAATGATATATCTACATGACGAATTCTATGGAAGTTGACACGCAGGTGAGTTCAAAATTGTGAAAATCGATTAGGCCGCCAAAAGCTCGACATTTCTCTAAACTCGTCGGTATCATCATCTCTCTGATCCTCTGTACTCGTTGCTGCTAAATTATCTCTAATGGGTGATGCTGATTCGTGTCCATAGCACCTCGTTTCTGCTGCTGAAACGTCTTCGAATTCGGGACCATCTGCAACGACTGAGAGATGGCGGGGTTCTATTTGTAGTCTCTCAGAGTGTGGTAGGTGTGGATTTTGTATGTCGTAAGTGTTCGTTCTTTGGTATATAGGGTATTCACGATCCCCTCTAATCGATTTCGATTGGCGATTCTCATTAAGACATGTCGGCCCGTCCATCTCCCTTTCGATTCGTGCGATAAAATGGGCCATAGTCTCGTCCATACATACTATAGGAGGGGAAGTGAAACGTGAGGTCTCTAATTCTTTCTCCTGGTTTTCATATATTGGCGACTTCATACTTAATCTAGATAGTGTCTGTTCTCGGTCACAAATGGTGATGCCGGAAATTGCCGCTTGCGGTATCCAGGAAGCTGAATCAATAGTTGGAATCACTTTCTCAGAGTGTCTACTTAACTTACACCTCTCACCTACCGGTTCGTATGGATCTATAAACACTGCATGTTCAGATTTGGAAACTTGAGCATGATTTGCTAGTGGCCTAGTTGTTTTGATAGGCATCGAAGAGTCAATATCATGTCCTGAATTATAGCTAATTGTGTGTAAGGGACTAAATCGAGGTGAAGGAACCGCAGGAGGTGGCATTGCATCTTTCGATGCAATTGGAACCTGCTCTCCATGAGCCGGTGCCGAATCGGCTAAAATTAGCTTTGGGTCGCGAGAGACAAACACAGGGCTTTTAGTTACGCAATCCATGTTCGGGTTAGATTCAGCATTCCCCTGGTGATACAAATGGTGAGCGTGGGCATCTTGTCGCACCGGTTTAACTCGAGCTTCCTGTGCTATTTCTTGGCGATTAAAAGAGACAACATTTCTTGGTATCTCTATATCCTCTTGTCGTGTGTTGAAAAGGGGCATCTCATTTTCTGACGATCTCCGTAGTTTCCACTCAGGAGGCAGTATTGTCTTCCACCGATCTTCTAGACGAGCGAGCCACGCCATTGTAGCTTGTGTATCGTTGCCGCATATTCGCTTTGTATTCGAATTGTGGTCAGCAGCTGGTATTCGCCCTTCATAGGCATCTCCATGACCAGTCATATTACTGTGTGTAGATGGGGATGCACAAATTGCTTTCGAATCATTTTTCTGTTGCCCATTTGAATTATCATACGAACGAATACCTGTGTTTTCATAAATCCGAGTGGCAAATAAAGCTTCTCTTATATCTTCAGGTGTGGCAGACCTTGCTGGCTTCACGGTCTCCAGACGTGCATCGACCCGGCAGCTCTTAGCTTGGGACGAGTGCTGGCTGACAGACCATGTGAAATACGTTGTTTTACTCGAGCTTGGACGGCAGTCAGGACCACCGGCCGTGACGGCAGCGACGGGACAGGAATTTTCCAGTGACAAAGAAGACTCCTCGTGATAGCTTCGAGTCATGACGCTAGGTGAGGATGAGGTTGCAAACGAGTCTCGGCGGAAAGTCGATGTTGCAATATCTCTATAAGCGGGCTTCCTTTTTCTGACTACTTCATCGTCTTTGGATTCAGCAAGTTTTGAATTCCGAGATATAGTGTCTGCACTGGCAGGTTGGAAGAACGAAGATACTTGTTCGAGTTCTCGGCTCTCCCGTTGACGTTCTCTGACCCGGGAGCAGGACAATACCTTTTGTTGTGGTATTTCATGTTCTTGATGCGCTGGAAATGGCATCTCTGAGAACGATAGATCAGAAACTGTTTGTGATATTAACTAACTGACAATTTGCGTCTGGCAGCTGTCCTTACTGGGGTACTCTTTGGGCACACGCTTATTATCGAAGAGCCCAGGCCTAAGATTGGGATGAACCTAGCAAATAGTAAGGACGAAGGGCATGCCGCGGCGAAACCAAAGCACATACCGTAATTCGACTACTAGCAACAGCGTCAGAAGTGAAATTTTTCATGACATTTCTGCCGTTGAGTACATGCTTTCTTTTCTTCGGTTTGGAACCCCTTGAGTGGCGCTCGTCTTGACCCCGCGCGTCTTCTCTTCTCTTGAAACCATTCGACTTCTCAGAGTCGTATTTGTCTGGTCTTGTCTTATGTCTCGGCCGCTTTTCAAAGGCCATAGCAACGTGGCCCGTCGGCGACAACGCAGCGATAGCGCCTCCTTCGGTTTCACGCAGGCGGCTATTGCGTGGGCTCCTTTCACGTTCTGGCGTGGTTTTGGTGTAGTCCCATTCCCGTCCCCGAAGCTCTCGAGATTCCGAGCTGCTGATCAGCGAGCTGTCGTCACTATTTCGTTTACATTGCTTCCCCTTTTTATGGAATTTGGCCAGGGATAGAAGACGAGGCGGCGACGAGCCCTTGGCAGGAGGGATGTGTTGCGGCCTCCACAATTGATCTGCGCGTCTAGAACGTTTACGACAGGAAAGGCCGTCACTATCTTGGGAACGCGAGGGCTTCCTACGGTGGACCGGCGGAGTTGGAGATGGCGGCGAGACGAGCCGCGTTGCGGGAACGGGAGCCGCCAACTGCCCCAGCCAATTCTCCACAGCGGCATGGGTGTCTGGAGCGTGGGGACCTCGGTTCGACCTTCCCACAGCCAGAGGTGGGTCGTGGCTGTTAGCGGCTTGGCTGGCTTGGGCGGCAGTGCGATGGCGGCGGCGACGATGGCGACGGTGGTGAGGCACGCGATGACGCTGGCGAGGTGGATATGCCTCCTGATGGCCCATTTCCAAGCACGCGGTCAAGCGACAAAGAGTGGCTGAAACTCGAGAGGGAGAGGGAGAGAGACGGCAATGGCAGTGGCAGCGGCAGTGGCAGAGGCACAGGCACAGGCTGACAGAAGCGACGGGAGGCCAGCAGCACGATACCAGGGTGCGCGGTATCAGGGTTCACGATGCCAAGGGCGCCCCAGCATACACTACGCGTCTACCAGTCCCATGGAACAGAGGTTCGCTAGCCCATGCGTCGGTACCTATCGCGGGCAGTGTCCCTTGCTTGACGACAGGCTTGCGGCCATGGTGTCACACGCGAGGTATATACCTGGTTGGGAGAGCTGAGGTTCCTTGGGAGCTTCGGCCATCAGTGACCTGCCTACCCCACTGTTGCAGGTAGACATTAGGTAGTAACTTCAAGAGGTAGGAACCATATGTTAAGTACCTAGGCTATGTAGGTACCTAGGTAGGTTTTTACTCGCCTGTACTTGCCAGGAGTCGATGAAACTCGAGCACTTCAGGTTGCACTTGCGCTTGCACGTTGACATGCCGCTGCTCCGTCGATCCTCGCATGCATAACAAGGTGCTGTACCTGCAGGTATGTATGTAGGTAGGTGGTAGGTAGGTACTGTAGCTGTATGTGCCTGCCCGCCCGCCTGTACATAAAGTAAGTACATATGTACAGAAATAACCTTGTCAAGAGCGAGAACGAACTATGGGGGCCTGCCATCTCGGCTGCCCTGGTCGTTATTCGATCTTGAGTATAGGGACTAAGATCTCGAATGCTTTACCTAGCATATAATACATCTCGGTTGACTGCCCGGTCGGTACACGGGCGAAGCAGCAGCAATAAAATCATGGCAGTCGTTTTTGGACTTTGGATGTTGTTACAGCTTGAAACTCACCGCAGCAATAATATTAACTCGACATAGCGACGACTCGTAAGCTCCACGCCCCGCACAGCCAGTCAACGCGTAACTTACGGGGGAAGATAGCTGCCGTTTCTCAACCACAACTTTCTACGGGCGTTGTTGTTCTGCCGTATATTGTACGTGTACGTACTGGTATAAGATGCGGTACCGGGTTATTTGCTGTGCCAACATGAATAGACGACGCCTCGGCGAAGGCGTGTGACACTGGTTCAAATGCCAAGGTTTGGCCGAATCTAAATATAAATTTACTACCTTGTACATTCTTCGAACACGGACTAAAATAACCTGTGCATATACTAGGTACCGTAGGTCCAGACCGCAGGGTTAAGTCTACGTACCTACCTTAGGTATTGCTTGCCTACCTACATGTTGTAGGTCTGGTAGGTAGATCTGTGTCCGCCTGGATTCACTACATGTATGTACTGAGTAATAAAACCTAGAATACTGTCAGTGTATACCGACCTTACATGTTTAGGAAAGATCTAACCTAGGTACCATGTTATTAAGATGTATGTAGGTATATAGGTAGGTACATACAGGTATATCACCCATCTCCCTGTCATTCGGTGTACATATAAGGGCGGATGCCTACATTGTATGCTATGCTAGGTACATGTTAGGCTAGGTACTTAATAAGGTAGGTATACCTACCTATAGTCCAGGTGGTATTAGCGAGGCGTCTAAGTGCCGGTAACTACATGTAAGTATTAATTCCCTCAATCCTAAACACCAATATCTATATCGATTGATACTTATTTTTCACGCACATGTGTGACTAGAGACTTGTCTCTTTTCTTCATGCGAACTTCCCTAGATTGTACTTGCTAGTTTCCAAGCTGTGTTAATACGATATGCACGAACGCCTTGCCATGAAATGCCATAGGTACTAGTAACCTCGGCCATCAAAATCCTTCTGCCGGCTAAGACCAACTCTACAAGTCACCATATCCTGTATTAGGAGTTCTGCCACGGGAATCTCTGGAGTCTCTGCCATGTAGGTTAGGTAGTCTCTGGAGGCTATGGAGGCTAGAGAGGCTAGCCTAAACCCGTGCATGATGATCCAAGCACAGCGTGGATAGCTGTGCCAAGCCTTCAGCATTGCGGAACACTTTGTGTATCGGGTTCGTCTATAGTCTTCTGTCACGTTTGTCTCAGACGCTCACCTCTTATTAGATACGTAGTGTATGGAAGCTTCTACATTGGGGCACACTTGATATGTCTGTTTCGAATGAGTCCAAGCTTGACATATTTGCTCATCTACTCGAGCATCACTTCCCCCCTTTCGGTTTCGCATCCTCCCTGAGGGCGCCTAATGCCGCTCTCTAAGATTCGAGAACGCCTTGCGCACATGTATCTCGTTTTTGGCCCACTCTTGACCCATATGTTCCAGAGTGGTTGTGCCTATCACTATAGTTTGGACTAGTTGCTTGGACGTTCCTATCTTGCAACCATCTTTTTCCTACTGGCGACATCGTGGTGAAGACCTCATGAGGAATAGACGACGAGCGGGTTGACGCGAATACATATCACGAGCCAGGAACAGGGTTGGAGCCAGGACGTCGTCAATACATTGGTCGTGTCTTGCTTGGCAATAGCTACCATTCGTGGCAACGATTTTGACGAACCTGGTGATATATGGCAGTTGAAACCGCGCCCATCAAGCTTTAGGACGTAGCTCCTCCGAGAAAAGGCCCACGGTTGCGGGAGCAAGTCCGCAACCACGTTCCTGGGTATAACAACTCGGAACATTGGCCATTTGCTATAGCCCTCGAACTAACGTTTGGTTGGGGTTCGATAGTTAATCATGCTCCTCTGAAAGCCGTGCCCACAACACCCACGAGTGAATACTTGGTTGGCATTGCCGGTAAAATACTCTCATATAATGCCTTCGTACGTAGTCAATCTATGCACTATATGGGCATCTGTATTTGTGCAATTGAGGGCCAGGACGACTTCTTTCAAGGAACAAAGCGACTTTCCGGGTAACAAGCATGAAGCTAGTTTGGTGATCTTCACGATTTGGACAGGGATTGCGAAACTGCGTTAGCCTCACAGTAGCTTTCAAGTACCAGACCCAGAAAGATCCTGGCAACTGTAGTCTCATAGGCAGGCTACCTAGTTGACGGCGAGATGTACATGTCTCTGGTTAACCACCGGCACTTTCAACTCGAACCTTCGGTTATTACGTCCTAGCTCTGGATCGCCTAGTGGAGGTCGCTAATTCTTGACAGTTGTGCTCACCACTAGGGAACTCCTAGTGCGCCTCGTAATGCATCTTGTCATGTGGTGTGTGTTGTTTCGAACGTCGTCTCCTTCTTTTCAGTCTCGATTATCTCGAAGCGATTTGACCTCATTCGTCTTATGGTTGTTTGGGACAACCCTGCCGGCACACGCAAGTAGGTTTGCGCCAATGTCAGCAATTAGAAATATTTCTTGACTAGCAAGAGGAAGTTCAGCCGAAGTACTCAAGGACCTTGTCGCATATCGCACGCACATCACGTTGGATGCAAAGTATAAATCAGACTGGTTGAAGCTTTTGATCGCCCTCATGCGCTTCCATTCTATCCTCGTTGACCTTTCGAAGATTATACTCGCCCTGCATCACTCACATCATCTGACTGGCTAGTTATACTTCCAATAACGCTCCCATATAAATTGAGTTGCTCTTTCCAGCTCCCCTTACATTACATTGCACCGGGAACCCAAAAAGAACTCTATTGTGAAGTTTATTCACCCGGTTTCCAAATATTCCCGGATATCGACTCATTAAACTCAGTCTGCGTCGTTCTTACTACGTCTCTACCTCGCACGTGGACAAGAGTGAACAAAAAATCTCCTTATAATTGATGATCTGAAGTACGCTCGCTGATCTCTACTTTTCACTCTACAACTATCTTTTCGTTTCCGCCTACCCTATAACAAAACCATTAAACTCACAGTAACAGATTGGTTAGAAAATCTTTGCCTTGCAGACAGATATGTCGAAACTATTCATTGGGTAAGAACGCACTTCCGAAGACGAGTAATATTCAGAGGAACGTACTTATATATGAGGATTTTAGCGGCCTTGCGTGGCACACCGAGGAATCAACATTGAGACAAAAATTCGAGGAATTTGGTCATGTTGAGGAAGCGGTAGGTTTTCTTGGGTGCCCAGCTCTGTTCAGGTTTTGTCAAACATAAACTGGTACGGCGATGCCGTGCGGCTCTCATGCATTAGCTAATCAAGTCGTCTGATGTCAGGTTGTAGTAAAGGATCGGGACACTGGTCGAAGCCGTGGCTTCGGTTTCATTCGATACACCAACGAGACTGATGCCGATAATGCCATTGCCAAAATGAACAATGTCGAGTAGGTGAACTATTCTGGCGAGTGGATTCTAGACTGACAATTTGTGAAATATGGCAGATTTGACGGACGAGAGATTCGCGTCGACAAAGCCTCTGATACAGGACCGAAAAACAACTACGGCAAAGCAGGCAGCTCACATTCAAGCCGGGGAGGATATGCCCAACAACCACAGACATACATGTCTTATGGAATGCCCAATGCTACCATGATGTATCCACCAACATCGTATAATAGGGGAGGCTATCCACCACAGCCGGTCGCTTACGGCACCCCTCCGGCGCAAGGTATGAACCGCTCAGCCTCTGCTTCACAGAATTCACATGAGGAGTGAAACCATTATTGACGAGCATGGCATAGGTTATTACCCAGACCAGCAATCATACAGCTACCCAGACCAGCAACCGCACAGCTACCCAGGCCAGCAAAGCGGTCAGCAACCTCCAGGGCCGCCCCGATACTAAATACCCCCTTCACATGCCGTCCAAAGGGACTAGAAGTACCAGTGCGTAGCCACCACAACCTTGACATCGGACAGGCTTCGGCTCAATGATACCTTTTCCAACCTTCGTTATCATATCACCGTCCCCTCTACCACGAGAGTATCATTGAACAGCGGCCCATTTACCAAACTTCTCTCAATTCTCAACCTTTCTTTTCAACCTTTCTTTTTCTTTACAGCACCGGACACTTGTTTTTCCTCCTCGTTCTACTGTGCCCAAAGGGAGGGGTACGAGGGGATATCGATGCTTCTGGTCTGCTTACATTCTTTGCCAAAAAAACTTTCCTTGTTATGCTACTTTATCATGACACTCATGAATACACGATCTTTAGCAGACCTGAAAACTGGGAGGTGAAACCTGAGAGGCCTGATAGGCTGTGCATTTGATGGGGAAAGGTGAACTCTAGCCTCGATGGGTAACTCACTGTATTGTCAAGCTACCCCCACTAAGGGAATCATAGAGAAGAGACCAGGACATTTCATCTATGATACCTGAGAATCGACCCTTTATGAAAACGTCTGCAACAAACATTTCTCTATGCCTCCTGTGTATGCTGTCGGCCTGTGCTCGGCTCTATGCTTTCTTAGTCTATGTGTTATAACGTGCATAATGTGGGACCTCATGATTAGCACCATGGTTTTTTTTACATCGGCGCGCATGCCAACTCCCCCTTGCGTCAAACCTTCTCGGTTTCCTCCTGTTCATCTACACTGCTCACTCTCGCAAAGTCATGCGAAACAGGTTCCGGCTGTCCACTAGCACCGAAATCGGCCCCGTCGCTCTTGATCTCCCGCTCGATTCCGCGCAGACGGTTGGACAGATCTGTAACATGGCCATCCCCGCTCTCCGGGCTGAGTTCGTTTAGAGCTTTTTCCAACTCCAGGAGATAATCACGGTTCAGACCGCTCGGTCCTTTGCTGCGCTGGATATGTTCGGCGAGGGCCTGCGGATCCTGGGGGCCGACAAACTGGTCATTGTCCGGCGTCCCAATATAGACGAGCGTGCGGATGGGCGCCGACCCGTCCGCCGGGTGGAACGGCGTGTAGTGGATTGTGTATCCGTTAATCTCACGGATGTCCAGGTAGTTTGCAACCTCGGCTACGTGCTCCTTTTTGATGCGGTACGCGGTCCCCCAAACTTTCTCAGGCGCGCTGTCGTGTGAATCTGCCAGAGATGCCCAAAACGATCGCTCAATGAGCGTCACGACGCGTCCCGGCGCTGTAGGCGTCCCGCGGTGGTCTTGGCTTGGTTCCGTTAGCCGGTTAATGAAGCATGTGTCGTCAGCTGAACAGGGTAGGAATAGACGCTCGCTTGTTGTTGCTCGTGGAGCTGAGATGAGCCGATGACTGGTTCCAACACAAAAAAAAGTAATTACCTCGCCTAAGGTAGAGCTTAGCCTTGCCCTTCAAACGAGTGTCATAAATGGGCGAAAAGGATATAACACTGTGCTCTGCTGTGACATGTCATACCTGCCAGAATCGTCTCACGTAGCCTGTAACCCAACCGGCGATTCGTCTATCTACGAATCATACCCGTGAAAATCAGTTCCTCTTACCGTTGCTTCTACCGGCGATTTAAGAGAAGTCAGCTCACCATAATGCGGCGGGGGCTTCCATATGAGACTTCTGTAGGTTCGTGAGTCATTGAGAAAAGTAATATAATTTACTGGTCCAGTTGGATGAGATCCGAGGACGCTGACTTACCCGTAGCCGAAGATCCAAAAGTCCTCATCTGACGATGTTGAGGGGTGACCTGTAGCGTCCACCGGAACTCGATCAGACTCTGCCATGGTCAATATAGAAAATATAACAATCTATCTAGGGTATGAAAAGTAATGTTGACAAAAAAAAAATAGGTTATTGATTCCGGAGCGCGACTTGGGCACCTAATTAGTAATGCATGCTATTAGGTTACCTGCGGGCTCCTTGACGTGATTCCCAACCGCTAAATCGTGTTGCGAACCAACTACCTACTACCGAGACTAGTGGTTGCCAAGAGACCCAACTTTGCGGGACAGCTGCTTATTTGCGTCGTCGGGCGACAGCATGTCATCAGGCCCCTTCAGCGTAGAGCTTCAAAGATGGGGTTCCGCCTCCGGAATTCGGCTTCTCTGCCGCTCGTGCCGGAATCTGGTTCTTATGACTTGCAGCCGAGCCGTTATCATGCAGCCTCGACACCCTATTCACAGCTCACGTGGTGGATGTGCGAAGTACGATTATGCTGTAGGGGAAACAGTTGCCCTAATCCTCCATGCGTTCTCCATGATACGGATATTGTAATCCTTGCATCGAGGCACCGTAACGCGTCTTGGAAAAGAATTCGGTATGAGAATCCAGACGACCGAATACAGGCCCAGCTGGCCGAGGTCGCAAAGAACCCACCTCTCTTTTCCAAACAGAGATGCCGGTAATCTGTAATCGTATAGTTTAGACCAAGGCCCAAGGAAGATGATCCCTATCAGCTGCACACAGCCCCAGCTAATAGTCAACCTTGTGAGGCGTCCCTGCCGAGCTGCGTATCAACTCCTCCTTCAGCTCCTCTTTCTTTTGTTCTTCTTCTGCTTCTTCACCCGCTAGGTATTCGGTCATCATTGTTGACCACTTGGCCGATGACGTCCCCAAAACACAGCCATACGGACATCACCGCGTTGCTAGGATGATGCTTTCAGTAAAAAGCGAAACTGTCAATGCCTTCTACGCTGTGAGCATTGATTGGAATAATGTCTGCCTGCTATGGGCACAGGTTTGAGGCTCTTTGTCACCAACAACGGGCACCTCTAGAACAGTGGCCTCTTGCGGATTGGGCTGAGAATATCATCTTTGTGAGTTGTACTCTCTACTTACCTGTAGGATAGGTACCCGTATGTAAGTATTATGTAGACAGGCGAAAGTCGAAATCAAATACCTAGAATGAGTATGGAGGAATCATTTGTTTCCTACTCAGGTACCTGTGATTGCGAACTTACTTCCAATCCCCGGTATGTATGCTGCGCCCGCCTATATGAAAGGCAGCTACAATACCCTAGGTACATACTATGTAATAGGTAATCATTCCTTAAATAACTGCGCTACAGCCATCTGTCGGGCACTAGCTGCACTAGGTGCCCTAGAGGTTTAGTTAGGTATCTACCTACATGAAGGTAGGAACGAACAGGTATCAGTCTTGCACCTGACCCCTCTCGCCCATGCCGACATACAGGTAGAGAGGTACCTACTGTTATACCAACCCGATTACATGTATGCACTGTACTAAGCTATTACTTACCTCCTCGTGATAAAACAACCCACGTCCCTCTCCCTTCGTCGCACTTTCGCAAAGCCTTTCAAGCCTCTTGTGATACCCAGATTGTCGCTCTCTCTTTCTCCCACCCACTCTCACTTTACCCGTTTTTCGTCTTTCTTCGTTCCTCTTCGCTGAGGAGAGGAGCAGACCCTAAAATGGCGTATAACAGGCCGTACAACCCCGACGAACTGCCAAGGTGAGTCGCCCGCCATTCGCAAGACTGGGAACCGTTTACCCCACCAACATCGCAATGCGGTCGGTTCCTTGCGCGGTCCCTTGTTCTTCGCGCCCGTCTGGTTCAACCAACTATGGCTCGACCATCAGTGTCCGTTGGGGACCGTTGGTGATCAAACGCTAGACTAGCCCTTGACTAACGCGTGTCCGTTGTGTAGGTTTGCAGAGCCAGAACAGGTGCGTATGCGCTTCCTCTCCCTTCCACTCGTCCATTGCCGCCATCTAGGTATCTCTATCACTTTTATCCACCAGCAACAAACAAAGCAACCCTGTTTCAAAACTGCTTTGCACCTGCGGCCTCTCTCACCCGGGCTTGCTTTACTATTTCTTTTCTACATCTCCCCCTTTCCACGCTCCTCGTATCCGCCATAACTGACATCCACCTCCTCCCGCTACAGAAAGGCGGTCCCAGACCTGCCGCTTCACACTACGATTCCAAGCCGCCTCCTCCAGTCCCGGGCCCATCCCGCCACGACACCTATCCGAGCAGAAGACAGGAACCAAGCCACCGAAACCAGTCACACCACGGTTCCATGTCTTATTCTCCTATGTCACCACCCCCTCAGGCGTCTGGCCCGCGTCCGTCGACCCATAACAGGCCGCCTCCCTCAAACAGACCCCCGCCTTCGCCGGCACCCCAAGATCTCGGCGGCGCCGACCCGAGTCTCTTACCCTTGTTTCGTGCAGTAGATAAAGATGGTAGGTCTGCTCTCAATACAGGGTGCGCAAGAGATGAGTTGTGGTCGGGTGCAGACTGAATTGGCTCGGGAACTTGCTTGTGCACGTGCAACAAGCTGACCATATCATATCCATGGGTTCTCGTCAAATGATCAAGCATGGTACCTAATTGATCCAGTGCTAACTACAGTGACTGCACGACAGGCACAGGACAGCTTTCAGAGCGCGAGCTCTCGGCAGCACTAGTCAATGGTGACTGGACGGCATTTGACCCTCAGACAGTCCGTATGATGATCCGAATGTTCGACAGCGACCGATCAGGCACAATCGGATTCGATGAGTTCTGTGGGCTGTGGTCGTTTCTCGCGTCGTGGCGGACGCTATTCGACAGGTTTGACGTCGACCGCTCTGGAAACATCAGTCTCGACGAGTTCTCTAACGCCCTCGTTGCTTTCCGCTACCGCCTCAGCCCCGGCTTTGTGGAGCTACTGTTTAACACCTATGACAAGCGCGGAGAAGGTGTTATGAGCTTCGACCTATTTGTCCAAGCTTGCATTAGCCTCAAGCGCATGACCGATGTATTCAAGAAGTACGACGACGATCGCGACGGTTACATCACCCTAGGTTTTGAGGACTTCCTGGTGGAGATCTTGAAGCAGCTGAAATAATTTCACCCCGCTAGCTTGCAGCGTGCTACGATCCGTCCACAGACCTATTTACCCTCTATTTGTGAAGTAGACTGGGTTATACCAAGAGGTCATAGCCCTCGGGCGGCTGTATAATAGGATTGGGAATTCGGGGTGACTTCTGGAAACCCCTTGGTATTTAAATTACCCTGTGGTTCTGCGACGGTTGCGTCTTGAGCTGAACTACGAAGTTTGCATCGGGGCTCGGAATATATTGAGATACCACTATAGATATCGGCGATTTTTTTCAACGCGATGATAATGAACTTAAGTAGGAAGGATGGGAAGAGCATAACATAGATGAGATTCATCGAGATATGAACGTATCTGCACAGGTTCATATCCCGATATGCATCATGGGCATCCTAAATTGAGGCAAATCAATATCCCTGCGAGACTGGAAGAGAAAGAAGTTTCATTATAGGACACTATTGTTTGCATGGCACATCTGTGGAGAATGATGACAAGATGTTCTGAAGTATGCTTTATACTGTTCCCTGACAGCTACAGGAGGTGCAGGTAGGTATTTTGTACCCAGGGAAATGAGTGGAACAATCACAACTTCTATTCTGCTTGCTTGGTGTAGAAAACCGTCTACTCGTCTGCCAGACATACGTTCACTTCGTTGCACATTACCTGCCCCAACGCCTAAAGAACCAAAATGGTCCTGTTCACTAAACCGAAGCCCACGAGCCTAAGGCCTTTCCTGTCCGTTACGCCTGCAGTGGTATCATGAAACCATGCGAATTGTGAGAGGTCCTTTCTCCCCCCTGTTTTATGTGCAGATAGGACTGTGCCACATATTGTGGAGATGACGGTCCTTTGTAATCGGGTATGAAGAAAAACTGAAAAAAGTAAGACGAATGGGCAAGGAAACACACTTGCATCAGTTCCCTTCACGCCGTATCGTTCAGAAGTGAGTGGACTGTGCAAACCTCACAGACCGATCGTTGACGGATCCGGCTCTGGGCACAGCGCCGTCAACTTCCGAGGTTACTGTGGTTGTTTCCTTTTCGGTCTTGCTTGCGGCCAGAAATTGAGCAGGTATGGGAGACAAGGCGGAGTCTACAGCATCTGTAACTTCGTGCTCTATGATAAGCCTCGGTGATGGCTTGATCAAGTCTTTCGTCCTGAGAACTTTGTAGATTCCAGGTTTCTTGGGCGACATGGCATCCTGGACTCTAGGCAGTACCAAAAGGGACTCCAGCTCTTTCCTGCCGTATTTTCCTTGGTGCTTGGTGATAGCTGTTTGACTTGTCGGTGGCGCTGGAGTGCTGGAGTCCGTCACGGGTTTCACGTTCCATCGGATGCCGTGGTCGTCAGCATTGGCATGCCACAGCTGCCCTGTTCCAGAGACGAGTATCTCTTCACCAGACTTCAGACGTAGTATCTGAGTATGTCCTTTTCGCGCATCTTTACCCTGGGCCGTCCTTTGACCGTTTCCAGTTCCACGTGCAAGAGCACCTTCGATCTCCTCGTCTTTCCACCGCCGTGTCTTGAGCATTCCTGTCGCCAAGCCCCGAACGTCTTTCTCTCCGTCGTGTGCGCTTATCCATAACCTAGCTCCTAGTTTTGAGGCGATTTCAGCGCCATAGGGTACGCCGGCACAAACATTGCCTCCTAGCCACCACGGGTTGTTAATACTGTCCATACAATGAAGGAGTGCTGTCAAAGGCAGCGCTGCCTCCGCGACGAGGTGTGAAGTCGCGTAAGGAGCAAGGTAGCTATACTGTATCCCGTGCGGGGAGAAGATTAGTGAGATTGGCCTGCTGTGGCTATAAGCGCTCGGCGGCAGGACTTGCTCGTTCCGAGAGGAGGTTGCCGGGCGAAAGTGGGGGCTGTAGAGAGAATGGGTTGGCGATGCAATCAAAGTGGAAGCCGAGCGAATGGACCGTAACGAATTAGGCGACATGGGGGAGACGGGGGAGATGGGTGGAGTAGGAGGTAGCAGAAACGTGTCTCCGGTTGGGACTGCCACTGGCGACATAGTCTCGGTGCTCACAAATGTCTGGCCCCGTACTCCTGGCGTCGCAGGCGGCGTGAGAACCTTGGCCACCTGTCCGTTGGTGGTTGCATTATGGGTGGGCGGTGATCTGTACGTGATCCCGATGGCCCCATGCAAGCCCGCGATATCACGTTTTTGGGGAATGAAGGCGACCGTGACTTCACCCTCATGGCCATTGGGCTGCACAGGCGGGACCGGGATGCGGATGACGGACTGCTTTCCTGTTATGCGCGGGTCCTCCCATCGCTTGATAGTGCGGACCTTGTTCTTGTCGAAGTGGTTCCAACCTCTGATGAGGCGTGCAGATGCTGGCTCGGCTAGAATCAGCGTGTTCCCTCTCGGCGAGAGCTGGCGCAGCGTAGCCTCATTGCAGTGATCGGGGTTATGCTGGCTAATGATGACAAGATCGGGAGGCCGCAACAGCTCTGTCAAAGATGATATGCAGGCTGGATGCTTCTGCAATGTGGTTGAGATCCGGGGATGGAGGATCGTAGACGGGCCAGTTATCCACGGGTCCAGCAGGATGGTGAACGGAGTTGGTATGACGGTGTCAGCGATCGATTCGGGTATGACGGGCTCGAACGACAACAGGAAAGAGGCGTCCGAGTTGAGATGCTTCACGGTCAAGGCCATGATAGATGAGTCTGTTGTTCTACCTGAGTGATGTTCCTCCTAAGTCCCAGAGTGCAGCGCCGAGTCATCAGGTCGACGATGGACGGAAGGCGCCTTGATAAGAACTGTCGAAGGATGGCAGTCTCGGAGGTCCTGGAGGATTTGGAGACTGACCTCACATCACCGGCATACAGTAAGGGGCGGGTTTATAAAAAGAAAACTGGCGACAGGCGAACACGGACTCTGCGGTGGACGGGGAAGGAAACAAGGGTGGATGTGATTGAAACACGGCAGTGGTCACACGTGCGTACCAACATATACATACATACCGGTACACGCAATCAATATACACTCAATATATAAGGTATGAGAGACAGGGTGGTTGAGGTGTGTGGTTGGAAGCAAACGTTCTGGGCTTGTCGAACAACAAACAGCATTGCGGCATTGCGGCGCATTGCGGGGGGTCACAGCGAGGAAGTGAATGAGGATGGGGTGGCAGGAAGTGATATTGGTCCATGATTGTATGTACATAGTTCAGCTCGATAGATATCGTAGAAAGAGTACATAGGTAGTAAATAAATACCGGTAGGAAGGCGTGAACAGGGATATCTATGATATATAAGCTATAAATAAACACAATAGTCAGTCTTCTTTTTCTTCTTGATATTACTACCTTATTACTGATCAGGTACCTATACCAAGCACCTGCTAACTGTTGGTCAGCCAGGCGGGAGCATGGTAGGTAGGTACCTTGGCCTGGTGCAGATTGGCGAGAACGAGCAGAACGGGTGGTTATCTGATTGGCCCCAGCGTTATAGAATGTGGCATATAAAGTACCGGTATGTGTGGTGAAAAATGGCAAAAGATGGCAAGTCGAAACGAGAAGTACAGGAGAGCTAACAGATGGCGTCAGACAGGTCTCAGTGCTAGTTAGTGTGTTGGGTACGTTGGAAATACCTACATCCAATGGTTTCGGGTTGCCATAAGGACGAGCAGTAGACGAGACCTACAGAACCTACAACTTACAAGTGTCCACATACCTACCTACCGACCTATGTACCCATATGTATTAGGTCATCTGACCTTCAATCAATTAACCTGACACAGGTCCAGAAAACAAAAGCTCAAGGCTATATGCCTACTTGCTACTGATATAGGTAGTGAAAGTGAGTGCAGTGGCCGTAACCAAAATAGTGCTGGCTGTATTGAATGTCTCGACCAGCGAGTTCTGTAGCCAGCCAAGAAGAGAAGATGTAGGAGGGATGGAGAGTGGCCTAGAGCTCTGGCGTATTATATTCTCCTTATATACCCTCACTACATCCAGTGGGTATACAATACCTATAGTACCTACCTGTGATTGGAACTCTCTGAACTTCTTCCTACTCGCACTCAGTCTATAGGTATCCAGGCAAGTATCTACTGAGTGGGAGGAGTAATCGAATGGTCAGAGGCCTCTACCTACATCAATTGAATAGGCTAATGCATGTCGTCATGCATTGCACATGTTTCTCGGTGATTCAACTTCTGGTTTCCGATTTCCAACGGCCACCCGAGAGGGGGCATAATGAAGTACCTCCGAAGTTCAGGCCGGGTCGAGTCAGCTCACAACGTCGTTTGGACGGGCCGGGCCAAATTCGAGATCTTGAATATCCCCACTGATCAGAGGATTGTCTACGGAGTAGGTATTCGTTGATAAGAATGGGTATATGCAACTGGTGATGCTCGCTACAGCTGTGCGACACTGGATCATGCGTAAAGTAGATCGATGAGGCTGCTACGTTACAATAACCCAGTAGAGCAGGGTAGGTAAATGATCCATGTCTATACCTTAGGGACTAATTCCTCTTGGCACTATATACAGCCGGGAGCCTACGTAATGCTCACCTCAGCTCTTGAAGTCGGCAAGCATAAATTGAATGTGCTTACGCTCTTATTCCGACCTCTCTCCTTATTATCGCTACCCTACAACCTGTGCAGACAAAAGATCTAACTGGGAATAATATTAGCTAATCTACGTCATAACAAAAGACTTGTTGTTACCAGGAATTTACTTACGGGCCGGTCGCAGAGGACTTTGCAGAATAGTTCCTTGCCTTGAATTCTACATTGTATTGAACTTTTCACCAACTTGGCAACATTGCTTAGTTAAGACTGTCTATCCTGCAAGGTCTCTTGGGAAGTATGTGGAATGGGTAGGTAGATAGAGTTTAGCACAGTTATCAAAAAGGAATTATTCTCATTAATCCCATTGTTTATTATCATCTCGCAACTCAAACTTTGCTTTGTGTTGAAGCCATACGGCCATACAACGCCTTTTCTGTCTCGCTCGGTCCGGTTAACTTTCTTTTACTCGTATCAGGGACTACCTAGTACGGCAGAGTTATGTCTCATGCTGTATGCTGTGTAGCCCTGAATAATCGCTGTATAACTATTTACTACTAGGTACGTTTGAGAGATGGTGGATGTGAACCGCCAAGCCAGACAGTCCGGTTTGCAGGTGAGATTTGCCATGACTTCTGACAAATCTGGGAGGGTTTCTACTTACTCATCAGTGTTACAATCCGACTAAAGCATCACGGCATACTTGCTGGATCTGACCGAGCTAACCCAGGTAAGTATCATTCTTGGCAAAAAATTACCCCAGTGCCACTACCACTCTCTGCACACACGATTAAATGGCTCACTTATCTCAAAGCGAGAGAGGGATAATCGTCGAGATATTCTGCTTGGTACGGAGTAGTTAGCAATGTATCACTCACGCGATTGAATTTGTTACCTAGCACTCAACATAAGTTGTGTAGCTAGCGTGTAATCTTGAAAAGAAAACAAGCCGAATACTACCTAGTGTACGAGGGAAGAGAACAGACACTGTATTCGACGACGGAGAAACATCGTGTTCACATTTGAAGCCTACTTTCAATTTAATATAAATGTTTGTTTATCTGGTATACCGCATGGGTCAGCTGTTAACACCTAAAGGTGGTTTTCACAACCATGTTGATCTCTTGATGCTCGACGGCCCCTGGTGGTTAATTTCAACATTGATTTTCCATTTTTGTATCATTGTTTGTTGCTTGATAGTCTTGTGTAGTTAGATCTGTAGCTTTACTAGTAGATTGAGGTTTCAGTTTCATATTCCCTTAAGTATATGTATAACTGGACGTCTCTTCTCGCTGCTCGAAGTAGAGTTCCACATATTTCTTCTACAGCTCACGACGACAAGATATTGGAATTCATATATACTGTATCTGGTTCAAAACTGCGGTCGATGTGGAACAGGCGTTAGTATTTACTATGACGTCCAGTCTAAGCGTTGGAATTACGGGTTGGTTTGACCAGGATAAGCGATGGAGAAAATTCCGGGTTTGCTCTTGGCGATGCTTGTATAGAAGATTTCGTCAGGCGTGTGGACAGTATGAGTAATACCTAGTATAAACTATAACACTCTCATAATAGATTTTAATAACTGTGTACTATTCCATCTTCTGCAGCAGCAACTATACACCGCTGTATAAATGTTGGAGCTTTATGCGACTGTGGCCATATAATTGGTCGCACTCCTGCTCGGAGTGATCGGATTCGGACGTCCTACGCAACGAATATAATGATCACCTAGGTATGGACTATTGATACGCGTACAACAGTAACGAGTGAAATTTTAGACTATTGCCAAGTTGAATCAAGTACCGGTAGTTCTAAGTAAGCGTCCGGTAGTGCCGGGGCCCCCACATATGGAGTTATGATCTTTCTAGTTCGATTATGTCCAAAGGAAAGGACGTATATTGCTGAAAATCTCCCATAATGTTTATAAACTTAGCATACGTTAAAGCAAAACAAAGGCGGATTCACAATTTGGAAGGGGAAAGGAGCCAGCAGGCAGTAGAAAATCTCGGTTCCGAATCAGGCCTTTTAATAGAAGAGAGAGACGGGGTATTTCGCATGAGCAAGGTACCATGTTTGATCAGGAAAGACGATTTGAAGATCAGAGCTAGCGGTTAATGTTAGGGCTCTTGGCCACTGCCCCTGTGAAAATCGAAATCGAGTCCCCACGAAGCGGAATCCGGTTACCCAATGACAACTTTGGGAGCAAGGATTGCAACATACCCTATCACCCTACCAGGCCTACCTATCCCTTACTATTCCAGATAACAACCTAACTATTGTCTGTCTCAGCCGAATCCTTCACCATGTTCTGGCTCAGGGTCCGAGTTACTTTGCGTCATTAGATCCTACACATCCATCTGCATATTCCCATAGACCGTGCCTATTCCATAATAGTGTAGTAGAGCCCCGGGCCTTAGTAAGAAGAGCTGAGTTGTGTGTTTTGGAGTTGTATTATAAAACCGCCCTACTGCCTGTTTGTTTAAATACTTGTGGTTGTACCTAGTTTCCAAGTATTACAAACTCTCAACTACCCAACTACTCAACTAGCTTTCCACACTCTCCCCGCACAAACAATCTTGCCTGAGAAGACGAAATCGCCGCACTATCGGTTTACATTAATCTCCGCAATATCTAAATTCAATAGTAGTAGTTCGTTCGGTCTTGAAAATGGGTCAAGAAGCGTCAAGGCCACAGCCTGGAAAGAAACTCCAGGTTATCGGAGCCGGGCTCCCTCGAACCGGAACGACATCATTCAGCCAGGCTCTATCGATTCTCCTAGACGGTCCCGTACACCATTGTGGCACCCAGGTCAGCAAAGGAGAGAGCTACAACATCAAGACATGGACCAGAATCTTGCAGCACACACCGATCCGCAGCGCCGAGGACGAGGCGTATGTGATGGAAGAATTGTCGAAACTTATGAACGGCTACGTAGCTGTCACGGATACACCGGCGTGTGTTTTTGTGCCTGAGCTGATCAAATTGTATCCGGATGCCAAAGTCATTTGCACTGTTCGAGATTCGGATAAATGGGCCGAGTCGCTCGACAAAACTGCAAGCAACGCTCAAGTCTGGTTCTTTAGCATAGTATTAATGTTCAACAACCCGGTATGTCCTATATTTGAGAAAAGCCAAAGTTGCTCGATTTCGATCATGGTGCACATGCACTCATTGCGAGTTCTGCACTTCTTTATTCTTACTCCCAATACGTGCCTAGCCGGATTCAGCCCTCTGAAGAGTATATGCTAATTCTTGTCTTTCTGTAGATGCGCCATTTCAGTGCTTGGACGACTGCGATGCGAAATGGTCGCTGGGGCGAGGTTTTCCCTTCGAGAAAGACGGCGGGCGGTGCACAAGAAGGCCAGGTTTGGGAGCGGCATCTTGCATTCCTCAAGGAGCATGTGCCTCCAGAGAAGCTTGTCTTTTTTGACGTCAGGGACGGCTGGGAGCCTCTGGTAAGTAAACACTGGAGTCATTCGTTCCTCTCTCCGGTTATTCCGCGGGTTATGCAAGGCCTCAAAGCAGTCAAGTCAAGTCAAGGGGTCAATATTTGACTTGTTTTGCTTGTGCTATAAGCTGCCCATGAACACGATAATCGTACTTCGACAATCCTTTTCATTGTGTGAAATAGCCAAGCAAAACAACGGTTACTAATTCCAGATGCTACAGTGCAAGGCGCTGGGTTGCGAAGTGCCAAAAGGCATTGAGTTCCCCCGGTCAAACGATTCGAAGGCGATGGAAGAAATCTTTAGGAATGAGATCCGCACTGGTCTACGAAGATGGGCAATGGTACTTGGAACTGTTGCTGTTGCGTACTGGGGCTTGAGGAGTTATCTCGTTTGAGATGTTATACTCGAGAGGTTGAATTATATGCGGCTAGGTAGCCTGGCCTGAAAGAAGATACGATCCCTTTCTCGGTAAAAGGCATGACGGGCAACATTGAGGCCAGATAAACACTGCATGGTAGCGGACGAGTCACGCTGGAGTCACGAACGGGATTGTTATATATCTTATAAGTTGGCGTTTAGGACTAGAGGCAGCGAATAGTGTGGACGCTATTCCTCTCATCTTCTCTCACCTTTAGGGTTACAGAAAGCAAATCGACGGGTTTAAATGACCGCTTTACTGCTGGCTTATGACTACATTAAGGTAATCGAGTATGGAATCTGAAGTCGTATGCGTTTTGCGAGAGATTGACTCACTGTCATACAAACGCGTTAGATCTTCTAGAGCTCGGCTACTAGGGCTATGTATACCTTATGTATAAACTAAGCGTCTTGGAATGCTATATAATTGCACTTGAAGTTTATAGCAAAAGCTATTAAAGGGATAGTATAAAACTGGGGTATATGAAACTGAGGCTTGAGGTTCTCAAAGTTCGCACTTTATGGGCTTTTACATGTAGTTTTGATAATTGCGAGATCGCTCTCTATCGATAACCAGAAGGTGTTGTGCTACCTTGGTTTACCCCCGCATTTACTAAAGCTTTAGGTAATTATCAACCCGCATGTAGACTTGGACCCTGAAATAACCTCCCTAGCATGAGTCCGATTGATCCTGGAAAGCGCACTTTTTCTGTATATTTCAGTTACATATTTTATAATTGCGAAAGCCTAATTGGAAAGGACTTGCGAATCCTGATCTACCTAACGTTTAAAAGGGATTGTCCATAGCATGCTATTCGTACCTATGCTTACACAGAAAACAAACGTGTTCCTAAGAGTGGTTGGAACTGAAAGAGAATACCTATATCCTCTACATTGTACAAGAAGTACTTACTTACTTCCTACTTACCTAACCCTAGGTATTATCATGGAGGTAGCAGCTGCACCTACCCAGCTTAGGAAGGCTTGCGACGTTAGATAAGGCAGACAGGGTGAAGGGAGGTGCAGTGGGAGCAGTGATGGAGCTGCAGCTAAGCTACCTCTACATGTAGGTGACAGGTAGGTACAGTAGGGGGAGGTACCTTTTTGCTCCAGCTGAGACGGATACCTACGGAGTCTCAGAGGGGTAACTGTCCAAAAACCCTTTTTGGGTCACCTATAACCACCCCCGCGTATAAAAAAAACATAAACTAAGCTACTTTGGGTGTTATATATAGTGATAGCACAAATATTTTTTACTGTAGCAAATTAATATTTAAATTTTAGTTTTGCTTAAGCTTGTATAATTATGATTAATTTTTATTGTTTTTTATTAATATTGCTTATTTACGTTTAACGCTGCAATAGTTTGCTTAATTAATTATTAAAAATTTTTTTGCATTGCACCGGCTATTTTAGCTTGTTTTAACTATAAAGTTTTTTTTTAAAAGTTATATAATAATGCCGCTATTTTTATCGACTTTATAAATAATTTATTTATATAATTTTTAATTTAATATTTTATTGTACAATTTATTTAAATTATTTTTGCTTTTGCGTTAAATGTTTTTAAAGCATTTTTTTACTTAATTACGCTTGATTAATTTAATACAGCTTATAATTTTGCCAATATAAAACTACAAAAAAATGTTGCTTTAATTAGCAATAGCAAAACTAAAATTGTTAATTATATTGCTGTTAATATTTATATTAGTTTTAAAATAATTAATATTATTAGCTTTTTTTAATATAAAATTATTAAAAAAATTAAACGAGTTAAATTATTATTAGCTTAAAGCATTTTTATTAATTAAATGTTTAATAATTATAATAATTTTATTAATTATTTAAAGTTAAACTAAAATATTTTAAGCTTATATGCTACAAATTTTTTTTATAAAATAATTGCAGCTATTTTAACCGGCAATAAATGCTTAGTTATTAAATTAATTATATTACTAAACAAGCTAATTAAGCTTGCTAATATTAAAGCTGCTTTTTTTAATACTAGTAAAAATAAATTTATTGTTAATTTTTATTATTTTTAATAAATTTTAGTTAAAAAGTTTTTATCGCTAATTAAAAAAAGCAAAAAACGTTTAGCTAAAAATATAACAGATTTTTTTTTAATTAAAGCAAGCTTAATTACTTAAAAAAAACTTAAAATAAAGCTTGCATTATTTATTAAAGCAAAATTAAGCAAAATTAATTTTTATTAAAAATAATTTATATATAAACGGCTTAACTTTAAACAAAAAACAATAGTTATTATATTAGCTATATTTTTATTTTTGTTATTTAGCTTTTTAAAATTAAAAATATTTTTAATTAATTAATTTTTTATTGCAAAATTTTTTATTTTAACCAAAAAAAAATATAAACAATTTGGCTTTTTTTTGCATATTTGCAATGCAGCTAAACAGCTTAAAGCTGCAGCTAAAAGCTAGTTAAGTTAATATAAGCGCACTTTTTTTGCAGCACATTTATTATCAAGTTTTTTTTTATCGATTGCGAACTATAATAATATTAGTTTAAAGTTAGCTAACTTTAATCGATTTTAATTAAAGTCGATTATTTATTTTATTATTGTTTTTAAGGTTATATAAATTTAATAGTATAATATTATTTGTTTTTAATATATTTTTAAGCTTGCTTTAACTTTTTATTGGTTTATTTAGTAACTTTAACTCTAGCAATTTTTATTAATATATATATTGCTTTAAATTAGTTTGCAGTCGTTTATATTTGTAAATATATAATATTTGGTCTGTAAAAAGTGCAATTAATAATAGTTGTTTAGCATAAAATGCAGTTAAACGATCGCAAATTTTTAATGTAATAATTAATAAATATACATTTAAATTAATATTATTAGTTTTTGCAAGTTTTGTTAATTTAAACCATTGTTTTTTGTTTAATAGCATTTAATAATTAATATAATTTTTTATAAAATTAAGCATAATATATAATTAATAAAAAATACTAGGTAAAATATAAAGCTTTGTTTTTTAACTTTATATACAATAGCTATTTTAAAATTATATAAACTTAAAGCATTTATAACAAAAAAATGGCATAAAAATATATAGCAATATAATATAATTTTTTTTATAGTTTTTAAACTAAAGTTTTTATTTTTTAAATATATTAAAATATTTTTTAGCATATATTAATGCACTTATATATAAGCTTATATAAAAATATACAAGCATTTATTCGCTAAAATAGCATCCGATTTTTTTATAACCGATTTTATTAATTTTTAATTTTTTAGTTTTGTGTATTTTTGCTAAATAACTAACAATTATGCTAGTTTAAAAGTGTATTTGCTGGCATGCTATTAATATTATTAAAAGCAATATTAGGTAAAATATTGCCAAAAAATATATAAGCTTAAGCTATATTATACTAGCTTGTAAAAAATTGTTATAACCGTGGTAAGCAAAAATATTAATGCGACTAAGCAATATTAAATAGCAAATAATATATTATTGCTATTATTAAAGTTTTTTTGCTTTTATTTAACTAAATAATAAATAAAATATAGTTATAATTTTTTATAATTTGTAAATATTAAACAAAAATTAACCGTGCAATAAATGTTAAATATTTAATATAAAACTAGGTAATAAACTTTAAATAAGCATTAATATTTGCATATATTTTAAAGCTATAATTAGCAAGCTTTAAATAAATATTTATTAATAAAATATAGTTTAACTTTAAGCAAGTTTAATTTTTGCGACGTTAATAAACTTGTTATAAACAATTTTAAATTTTTAATTTGTAAAATTTTCGGTAAACTTTAAATGTAGCTCGATAAAATAAAACATAATATTATTAGCGCAAATATATAACAAAATAGCAAAATTTAAGCCGAGATATTATACTTTGCATATTTTTTTCAATGTTAAAAAATACTCGTAATTATTATTAACGCTTTTATATAACCTTGATTAAATATTATTAATAAATTTTTAATTGTTAGCATATAATAATAATACTATATAAAAAAATAGTAAAGCTTTTGCGTATTAAATATTAGTAAAGTTATTAATTAAATAACTTATATTTATAATATAACGTTAATAAATGTTTGTTTAAACCTAGGCTATATTATATTTATAATTTATTTGGTAAAATTTTTTATTGTTTTAACCGGTTATATAATGTTAAACGTTTAAGTGTTATAAAATATATATATTTAAAAATATTTAAAATTAACTAAATATAAACATAGTTTTGGTATTTTTTAATAATCCAGTTTTTCTATAGGTTAAAGTTAACCCGAGGGCGAAGCATTTTGTGTTAATATGTGTAAGGTTAAAAAAGTTTAATTAAATATATACGACAAAAAAAAGCTTTTATAGTATAAAACCTAACATTTAAATTATATAACATTATACATTATATATACTATTATTATATAATATATAATATATAATATATAATATATAATATATAATATATAATATATAATATATAATATATAATATATAATATATAATATATAATATATAATATATAATATATAATATATAATATATAATATATAATATATAATATATAATATATAATATATAATATATAATATA